>PVJH01047046.1:0-11512 GCA_004026705.1 Nesogale talazaci
TAAATCCGTGGCACTTATGCCCAGCGGAAATCAAAATCAGACAGCTACAACCTGGCCTCTTCAATAAGCCATAACAAAAGAGAAGATTGAAGTGAAACTGTTTTCACGGGGAAAAAAATAATATGCTTCCAGGTCGCAAGAGAAACTTCGAGGGTTCACGTACTAACTCAGAGTGAGTTGACACTCGGTACACTTGCCTATTGAGGAAAGACTCATAGCACAAAAGCTCTCCTGCCTGGGGAACTTTTCACATTTCGGGGAAGAAGGCGAATCCTGGATCTGAGTGTCTGCGTGTGTCTGTGAGTGTCTGTGTTTGTGTGTTTGTGTGTGTGTGTGTGTTTGAAGCTTGTACATGCGGAACCTCATTGGCTTCCATCAAGTTGCTGCTGACTAACACAGTTGTGTCGAATGGTTACCGTGAGGTTGTAGGACTAGAACTCTTTCACGTGTACAAGGGCTCTGTTTTCTCACAAGAAGTGGGGCTGGAGGTTTCAAAGTGCCCATTCTCCAGTCGGCAGCCCAAAACATTTCCTCATGCTCCACCAGGAGATTGAGGCATGTCTAGCAGGCTGTGGTTATGCTAGGCCAACCGAGGGGTTTCCATGTCGAGAAGCCTAATTTCCACAATAGCACAGGCTCTGGCGCTTTCTGTGGCTGAGGCTCTTCCCCAAGCCCCATGTCCACCTACAAACTGAATTCTTAACATATAGATGTGAATACACAGCTCTGCTCTGCTCAATAAGTTCTAATAAATTCTTAGCATTGAGACAGGAAAACAAAAATGTACTCACCCACCACTTTATCACACACGCATTTCTGTACACCGAAATTTTGTGTGCCTTTATTTTTGTTTGAAGTGAACTTGTTTGTCTCAAGACTCCAAGGGCATTTCAGTTTTACTGTCCTCCTTTTGTTTTTGAGCCTCTCAGACCACTGTTTAGGTTGGAGGGCTAAGCAAGCTGGAGGGATAAACTTATATTTTAATGTAGACATACGACCACATATTTCTACATACAAATATGACTACCGGGTTCTACCCCCTTATAATACATGGGTTTTTATAAACTTAAAATCTCAACATAGATTTATGACTACATAGTTCTAACCCCATTGTTCTATAGCTATTTACGTATGCACATACCTTTATCGAGGACTCTAGGCATGTCCTCGGGCACCGCAACTCTCCGTTCTTTCCTTGTATTTTCCATGGTCCACAACGTCATGTTTCACCATCATCGGACTAAGTATTTCCCTGCTGCTGCATGGCCATATATTGAGCCACACTAGGCTTCTCCCCATTCACTGGAGTTCCTTTGGGATTCCCTTGTGTGCGTCTCCTAATACGTCATCAAACTGCTCTCCGTTCCTCGAATCGTGCCTTCATGGAAGTGAGAAGTTCCATGGAGAGTGATGGAGAGGGAGACCAGAGAGGCATTCTGTCTGTTTGCCCCACACTGGTGCCCCGATACGCCTGTTCGGCAGGCGACTTTTCGCCATGTCAAAACTGCTCTGCCGTCTGCCACAAATCCGGCCCTGTGGGACAGTGATGCACTGTGACACAGCCTTTTGAAATCTCAGAATCAAGTATAAGTCACAGCCTGACATCGGATATCCAATGCTAATCCATTTTTGGCCACCATTTTTGGATGCTAGGGAAGTTGACAGACATCCACAACAAGCTTTGTTTTCAATCCACTTTTCACCATTTTTCAACAAAAGTAATGCCCTCAAGCATTCTTGAGTTTTTCTCCCAGCAGCATTGGCCTTGTAAGCTGTGTTCAACAACACAATAATTTCCGTGCCACTTATGCCCAGCGGAAATCAAAATCAGACAGTTACAACCTGGCCTCTTCAATAAGCCATAACAAAAGAGAAATTGAAGTGAAACTGTTTTCACGGGAAAAAAATAATGTTTCCAGGTCGCAAGAGAATCTTCGAGGGTTCTCGTACTAACTCAGAGTGAGTTGACACTCGGTATACTTGCATGTTGAGGAAAAACTCATAGCACAAAAGCTCTCCTGCCTGGGGAACTTTTCACATTTCGGGGAAGAAGGCGAATCCTGGGTCTGAGTGTCAGCGTGTGTTTGTGAGTGTCTGTGGTTGTGTGTTTCTGTGTGTGTGTGTGTGTGGCTTGTACATGCGGAACCTCATTGGCTTCCATCAAGTTGCTGCTGACTAACACAATGTTGTGTCGATTGGTTACCGTGAGGTTGTAGGACTAGAACTCTTTCACGTGTACAAGGGCTCTGTTTTCTCACATGAAGTGGGGCTGGAGGCTTCAAAGTGCCCATTCTCCAGTCGGCAGCCCAAAACATATCCTCATGCTCCACCAGGAGATTGAGGCATGTCTAGCAGGCTGTGGTTGTGCTAGGCCAACCGAGGGGTTTCCATGTCGAGAAGCCTAATTTCCACAATAGCACTGGCTCTGGCGCTTTCTGTGGCCGAGGCTCTTCCCCACGCCGCATGTCCACCTGCAAACTGAATTCTTAACTTATAGATGAATACACAGGTCTGCTCTGCTCACAGAGTTCTACTTAATTCTTAGCATTCAGACAGGAAAATATAGATACACTCCCCCACCACTTTATCACACACGCATTTCTGTACACCGAAATTTTGTGTGCCTTTGTTTTTGTTTGAAGTGAACTTGTTTGTCTGAAGACTCCAAGTCCATTTCAGTTTTACTGTCCTCCTTTTGTTTTTGAGCCGCTCAGACCACTGTTTTGGTTGGAGGGCTAAGCATGCTGGAGGGATAAACTTAAATTTTAAGGTAGACATACGACTACATATTTCTACATACAAATATGACTACCGGGTTCTGCCACCCTTATAATACATGGGTTTTTATAAACTTAAAACCTCAACATAGAATTATGACTACATAGTCCTAAACCTACTTGTTCTATAGCTATTTACCTATGCACATAACTTTAACAAGGACTCTAGGCATGTCCTCGGGCAACGCACCTGTTCTTTCTTTCCTTGTACTTTCCATGGTTCACAACGTCATGTTTCACCATCATCGGGCTAAGTATTTCCGTGCTGCTGCAAGGCCGTAGATTGAACCACACTATGCTTCTCTCCATTCACTGGAGTTCCTTTGGGATTCCCTTGTGTGCGTCTCCTAATATGTCATCAAACTGCTCACCATTCCTGGAATCCTGCCTTCATGGAAGTGAGAAGTTCCATGGAGAGTGTTAGAGAGGGAGACCAGAGAGGCATGCTGTCTGTTTGCCCCACACTGGTGCATCGATACGCCTGTTCAGCAGGCGCCTTGTCGCCGTATCAAAACTGCTCTGCCGTCTGCCACAAATCCGGCCCAGTGGGACGGTGATGCACTGTGACACAGCCTTTTGAAATCTCAGAATCAAGTATAACTCACAGCCTGACATCGGATATCAAATGCTAATCCATTTTTGGCCAACAATTTTGGATGCTAGGGATGTTGACAGACATCCACAACACGCTTTGTCTTCGATGCACTTTTCACCATTTTACAACAAAAGTAATGCACTCAAGCATTCTCAAGGTTTTTCTCCTAGCAACATTGGCCTTGTAAGCTGTGTTCAACAACTCAATAATTTCCGTGCCACTTATGCCCACCGGAAACCAAAATCAGACAGCTACAACCTGGCCTCTTCAATAAGCCGTAACAAAAGAGAAGATTGAAGTGAAACTGTTTTCACGGGGAAAAAAATAACATGTTTCCAGGTCGCAAGAGAAACTTCGAGGGTTCACGTACTAACTTAAAGTGAGTTGACACTCGGTACATTTACACGTTGAGGAAAAACTCATAGCACAAAACCTCTCCTGCATGGGGAACTTTTCACATTTCGGGGAAGAAGGCGAATCCTGGGTCTGAGTGTCTGCGTGTGTCTGTGAGTGTCTGTGGTTGTGTGTTTGTGTGTGTGTGTGTAGCTTGTACATGCGGAACCTCATTGGCTTCCATCAAGTTGTTGCTGACTAACACAATGTTGTGTGGAATGGTTACTGTTAGGTTGTAATACTAGAACTCTTTCACGTGTACAAGGGTTCATTTTTCTCACACGAAGTGGGGGTGGAGATTTCAAAGTGCCATTCTCCAGTCGGCAGCCCAAAACATTTCCTCATGCTCCACCAGGAGATTGAGGCATATCTAGCAGGCAGTGGTTGTGCTAGGCCAACCGACGGGTTTCCATGTCGGGAAGCCCAATTTCCACAATAGCACAGGATGTGGGCCTTTCTGTGGTTGTGGGTCTTCCCCAAGCACCATGTCCACCTGCAAACTGAATTCTTACCCTATATATGGGAATAACCAGGTCTGTTCTGCTCAATAAGTTCTACTTAATTCTTAGCATGCAGACAGGAAAACAAAAATGTTCTCACCCACCACTTTATCACACACGCATTTCTGTACACCGAAATTTTGTGTGCCTTTGTTTTTCTTTGAAGTGAACTTGTTTGTCTCAAGACTCCAAGTCCATTTCAGTTTTACTGTCCTCCTTTCGTTTTTGAGCCGCTCAGACCACTGTTTTGGTTGGAGGGCTAAGCATGCTGGAGGGATAAACTTAAATTTCAATGTAGACATATGACTACATATTTCTACATACAAATATGACCACCGGTTTCTGCCACCCTTATAATACGTGTGTTTTTATAAATTTAAAACCTCAACATAGATTTATGACTACATAGTTCTAACCCCACTTGTTCTATAGCTATTTACCTATGCACATACCTTTATCGAGGACTCTAGGCATGTCCTCGGGCACCGCAACTCTCCTTTCTTTCCTTGTACTTTCCATGGTTCACAACGTCATGTTTCACCATCATCGGACTAAGTATTTCCCTGCTGCTGCATGGCCGTAGATTGAGCCACACTAGGCTTCTCCCCATTCACTGGAGTTCCTTTGGGATTCTCTTGTGTGCATCTCCTAATACGTCATCAAACTGCTCTCCATTCCTCGAATCCTGCCTTCATGGAAGTGAGAAGTTCCATGGAGAGTGTTGGAGAGGGAGACCAGAGAGGCATTCTGTCTGTTTGCCCCACACTGGTGCACCAATACGTCTGTTCAGCAGGCGACTTGTCGCCCTGTCAAAACTGCTCTGCCGTCTGCCACAAATCCGGCCCACTGGGACGGTGATGCACTGTGACACAGCCTTTTGAAATCTCAGAATCAAGTATAACTCACAGCCTGACATCGGATATCCAATGATAATCCATTTTGGGCCACCATTTTTGGTTGCTAGGGAAGTTGACAGACATCCACAACAAGCTTTGTTTTCAATGCACTTTTCACCATTTTTCAACAAAAGTAATGCACTCAAGCATTCTAGAGGTTTTTCTCTCAGCAGCACTGGCCTTGTAAGCTGTGTTCAACAACAGAATAATTTCCGTGCCACTTATGCCCAGCGGAAATCAAAATCAGACAGTTACAACCTGGACTCTTCAATAAGGCATAATAATAGAGAAATTGAAGTGAAACTGTTTTCACCGGGAAAAAAAATAATGTTTCCAGGTCGCAAGAGAACCTTCGAGGGTTCACGTACTAACTCAGAGTGAGTTGACACTCGGTACACTTGCATGTTGAGGAAAAACTCATAGCACAAGAGCTCTCCTGCATGGGGAACTTTTCACATTTCGGGGAAGAAGGAAAATCCTGGGTCTCAGTGTGCGTGTGTCTGTGAGTGTCTGTGGTTGTGTGTTTGTGTCTGTGTGTGTAGCTTGTACATTCGGAACCTCATTGGCTTCCATCAAGTTGCTGCTGACTAACACAATGTAGTGTGGAATGGTTACCGTGAGGTTGTAGGACTAGAACTCTTTCACGTGTAGAAGGGCTCTGTTTTCTCACATGAAGTGGGGCTGGAGGTTTCAAAGTGCCCATTCTCCAGTCGGTAGCCGAAAACATTTCCTCATGCTCCACCAGGAGATTTAGGCATATATAGCAGGCAGTGGTTGTGCTAGGCCAGCCGAGGGGTTTCCATGTCCAGAAGCCCAATTTCCAGAACAGCACAGGATCTGGGGCTTTCTGTGGCTTAGGCTCTTCCCCAAGCCCCATGTCCACCTGCAAACTGAATTCTTAAGTTATAGATGAATACACAGGTCTGCTCTGCTCAGTAAGTTCTACTTAATTCTTACCATTCAGACAGGAAAACATAGATACAATCCCCCACCACTTTATCACACACGCATTTCTGTACACCGAAATTTTGTGTGCTTTGTTTTTGTTTGAAGTGAACTTGTTTGTCTCAAGACTCCAAGTGCATTTCAGTTTTCCTGTCCTCCTTTTGTTTTTGAGCTGCTCAGACCACTCTTTAAGTTGGAGGGCTAAGCATGCTGGAGGGATAAACTTAAATTTTAATGTAGACATATGATTACATATTTCTACATGCAAATATGATTACCAGGTTCTGCCCCCCTTATAATACATGGGTTTTTATAAACTTAAAAACTCAACATAGATTTATCACTACATCGTTCTAACACCCTCGTTCTATAGCTATTTACCTATGCACATACCTTTATCGAGGATTCTAGGCATGTCCTCAGGCACCGCACCTCTCCTTTCTTTCTTTGTACTTACAATGATTCGCAACGTCATCTTTCACCATCATCGGGCTAAGTGTTTCTGTGTTCCTACATGGCCGTAGATTGAGCCACACTAGGCTTCTCTCCATTCAATGGAGTTCCTTTGGGATTCCTTTGTGTGCGTCTCCTAATACGTCATAAAACTGCTATCCATTCCTGGAATCCTACCTTCATGGAAGTGAGAAGTTCCATGGCGTGTGTTGGAGAGGGGGACCAGAGGGGCAGGCTGTCTGTTTGCCCCACACTGATGCACCGATACGCCTATTCAGCAGGCACCTTGTAGCAGTGTCAAAACTGCTCTGCCGTCTGCCACAAATCCGGCCCAGTGGGACGGTGATGCTCTATGACACAGCCTTTGAAATCTCAGAATCAAGTAT
The DNA here is from genome assembly GCA_004026705.1 of Nesogale talazaci. NCBI lineage: Eukaryota > Metazoa > Chordata > Mammalia > Afrosoricida > Tenrecidae > Nesogale > Nesogale talazaci. The sequence continues at coordinate 6,946 of PVJH01047046.1, forward strand.
AACTCACAGGCTGACATCGGATATCAAATGCTAATCCATTTTGTGCCACCATTTTTGGATGTTAGGGAAGTTGACAGACATCCACAATAAGCTTTGTCTTCAATGCACTTTTCACCATTTTTCAACAAAAGTAATGCACTCAAGCATTCTCGAGGTTTTTCTCCCAGCAGCATTGGCCTTGTAAGCTGTGTTCAACAACATAATAATTTCTGTGCCACTTATGCCCAGCGGAAATCAAAATCAGACAGCTACAACCTGGCCTCTTCAATAAGCCATAACAAAAGAGAAATTGAAGTGAAACTGTTTTCACTGGGAAAAAAATAATATGTTTCCAGGTCGCAAGAGAACCTTCGAGGGTTCACATACTAATTCAGAGTGAGTTGACACTCGGTACAATTGCATGTTGAGGAGAAACTCATAGCACAAAAGCTCTCCTGCCTGGGGAACTTTTCACATTTCAGGGAAGAAGGCGAATCCTGGGTCTGAGTGTCTGCGTGTGTCTGTGAGTGCCCGTGGTTGTGTGTGTGTGTGTGTGTGTAGCTTGTACATGCGGTACCTCATTGGTTTCCATTAAGTTGCTGCTGACTAACACAATGTTGTGTCGAATGGTTACTGTGAGGTTGTAGGACTAGAACTCTTTCACGTGTACAAGGGCTCCTTTTTGTCACATGAAGTGGGGCTGGAGGTTTCAAAGCGCCCATTCTCCAGTCGGCAGCCCAAAATACTTTCTCATTCTCGACCAGGAGATTGAGGCATGTCTAGCAGGCTGTGGTTGTGCTAGGCCAACCGAGGGGTGTCCATGTCCAGAAGCCCAATTTCCACAATAGCACAGGCTCTGGGGCTTTCTGATCTGAGGCTCTTCCCCAAGCCCCATGTCCACCTGCAAACTGAATTCTTAACATATAGATGTGAATACACAGGTTTGCTCTACTCAGTAAGTTCTACTTAATTCTTAGAATGCAGACAGGACAACATAGATACACTCCCACACCACTTTATTACACACGCATTTCTGTACACCGAAATTGTGTGTGCCTTTGTCTTTGTTTGAAGTGAATTTGTTCGCCACAAGTCTCCAAGTCCATTTCAGTTGTACTGTCATCGTTTTGTTTTTGAGCTGCTCAGAACACTTTTTATGTTGGAGGGCTTAACAAGCTGGAGGGATAAACTTAAATTTTAATGTAGACTTATGACTACATATTTCTACATACAAATATGACTCCCAGGTTCTGCCCCCTTTATAATACATGGGTTTTTATAAACTTAAAATCTTAACGTACATTTATGACTACATAGTTCTAACCCCACTTGTTCTTTAGGTAGTTACCTATGCACATACCTTTATCGAGGTCTCTAGGAATGTCCTCAGGCACCGCAACTCTCCTTTCTTTCCTTGTACTTTCCATGGTTCACAACGTCATGTTTCACCATCATCGGACTAAGTATTTCCGTGCTGCTGCAAGGCCGTAGATTGAACCACACTATGCTTCTCTCCATTCACTGGAGTTCCTTTGGGATTCCCTTGTGTGCGTCTCCTAATATGTCATCAAAGTGCTCTCCATTCCTCGAATCCTGCCTTCATGGAAGTGAGAAGTTCCACGGAGAGAGTTGGAGAGGGAGACCAGAGAGGCATGCTGTCTGTTTGCCCCACACTGGTGCACCGATACGCCTGTTCAGCAGGCGCCTTGTCGCCGTGTTAAAACTCCTCTGCCGTCTGCCAAAAATCCGGCCCAGTGGGATGGTGATGCACTGTGACACAGCCATTTGAAATCTCAGAATCAAGTATAACTCACAGCCTGTCATCGGATATCAAATGCTAATCCGTTTTGGGCCACCATTTTTGGACGCTAGGGAAGTTGACAGACATCCACAACAAGCTTTGTCTTCAATGCACTTTTCACCATTTTTCAACAAAATAACACACTCAAGCATTCTCGAGGTTTTTCTCACAGCAGCATTGTCCTTGTAAGCTGGGTTCAATAACACAATAATTTCCGTGACATTTATGGCCAGCGGAAATCAAAATCAGACAGCTACAACCTGGCCTCTTCAATAAGCCATACCAAAAGAGAAGATTGAAGTGAAACTGTTTTCACGGGGAAAAATTAAAATGTTTCCAGGTCGCGAGAGAAACTTCGAGGTTTCACGTGCTAACTCAGAGTGAGTTGATACTTGGTACACTTATATGTTGAGGAAAACCTCATTGCACAAAATCTCTCTTGCCTGGGGAACTTTTCACATTTCGGGAAAGAAGGCAAATCCGGGGTCTGAGTGTCTGCCTGTGTCTGTGAGTGTCTATGGTTGTGTGTGTGTGCGTGTGTGTGTAGCTTTTACATGCGGAACCTCATTGGTTTCCATCAAGTTGCTGCTGACTAACACAATGTTGTGTCGAATGGTTACTGTGAGGTTGTAGGACTAGAACTCTTTCACGTGTACAAGGGCTCCTTTTTCTCACATGAAGTGGGGCTGGAGGTTTCAAAGTGCCCATTCTCCAGTCGGCAGCCCAAAATATTTCCTCATGCTCCACCTGGAGATTGAGGCATGTCTAGCAGGCTGTGGTTGTGCTAGGCCAAGAGAGGGGTTTCCGTGTCCAGAAGCCCAATTTCCACAATAGCACCTGCTCTGGGGCTTTCTGTGGCTGAGGCTGTTCCCCAGGCCCCATGTCCACCTGCAAACTGAATTCTTTACCTACAGATGTGAATACACAAGTCTGCTCTGCTCAGTAAGTTCTACTTAATTCTTAGCATGCAGACAGGACAACATAGATACAATCCCCCACCACTTTATCACACACTCATTTCTGTACACCGAAATTGTGTGTGCCTTTGTCTTTGTTTGAAGTGAACTTGTTCGCCACAAGACTCCAAGTCCATTTCAGTTTTACTGTCCTCCTTTTGATTTTGAGCCGCTCAGACCACTGTTTAGGTTGGAGGGCTAAGCAAGCTGGAGGGATAAACTTAAATTTTAATGTAGACTTATGACTACATATTTTAACATACAAATATGACTCCCAGTTTATGCCCCCTTTATAATACATGCATTTTTATAAACTTAAAATCTTAACGTAGATTTATGACTACATAGTTCTAACCCCACTTGTTCTATAGGTAGTTTCCTATGCACATACCTTTATCGAGGGCTCTAGGAATGTCCTCAGGCACTGCAACTCTCCTTTCTTTCCTTGTACTTTCCATGGTTCACAACGTCATGTTTCACCATCATCGGGCTAAGTATTTCCGTGCTGCTGCAAGGCCGTAGATTGAACCACACTAGGCTTCTCTCCATTCACTGGAGTTCCTTTGGGATTCCCATGTGTGCGTCTCCTAATACGTCATCAAACTGCTCTCCATTCCTGGAATCCTGCCTACATGGAAGTGAGAAGTTCCATGGAGAGTGTTGGAGAGGAACACCAGAGAGGCATGCTGTCTGTTTGCCCAACACTGGTGCACCGTTACGCCTGTTCAGCAGGTCCCTTGTCGCCGTGTTATAACTCCTCTGCCGTCTGCAAGGAATCCAGCGCAGTGGGATGGTGACGCACTGTGATACAGCCTTTTGAAATCTCAGAATCCAGTATAACTCACAGCCTGACATCGGATATCAATTGCTAATCCACTTTGGCCCACCCTCTTTCGACGCAAGGGAAGTTGACAGACATCCACATCAAGTTTTGTCTTCAATGCACTTTTCACCATTTTTCAACAAAAGTAATGCACTCAAGCATTCTCGAGGTTTTTCTTCTGAAAGCATTGTCCTTGTAAGCTGTGTTCAACAACACAATAATTTCCATGCCACTTAAGGCCAGCGGAAATATAAACTAGACCGCAAAAACAAGGACTCTTCTATAAGCCATACCAAAATAGAAGATTGAAGTGAAACTGTTTTCACCGGGGAAAAAATATGTATCCAGGTCGTGAGAGAAACTTCGAGGGTTCACGTACTAACTCAGAGTGAGTTGACACTCGGTACACTTGCATGTTGAGGAAAACCTCATAGCACAAAAGCTGTCCTGCCTGGGGAACTTTTCACATTTCGGGAAAGAAGGCGAATCCTGGGTCTGAGTGTCTGCGTGTGTCTGTGAGTGTCTGTGGTTGTGTGTTTGTGTGTGTGTGTGTGTAGCTTGTACATGCGGAACCTCATTGATTTCCATCAAGTTGTTGCTGACTAACACACTGTTGTGTCAAATGGTTACCGTGAGGTTGTAGGACTAGAACTCTTTCACGTGTACAAGGGCTCTGTTTTCTCACATGAAGTGGGGCTGGAGGTTTCAAAGTGCCCATTCTCCAGTCGGCAGCCCAAAACATTTCCTCATGCTCCACCAGGAGATTGAGGCATGTCTAGCAGGCTGTGGTTGTGCTAGGCCAACCGAGTGGTTTCCATGTCGAGAAGCCTAATTTCCACAATAGCACAGGCTCTGGCGCTTTCTGTGGCTGAGCCTCTTCCCCACGCCGCATGTCCACCTGCAAACTGAATTCTTAACTTATAGATGAATACACAGGTCTGCTCTGCTCAGTAAGTTCTACTTAATTCTTAGCATTCAGACAGGAAAACATAGATACACTCCCCCACC
>PVJH01047047.1:0-11512 GCA_004026705.1 Nesogale talazaci
GATGGATGGATGGATACGTGGGTGGATGGATGGATAGGTGGATGGATGGATAGGTGGACGGATGGATGGATGGATAGGTGGGTGGGTGGGTGGATGGATGGATGGATAGGTGGACGGATGGATGGATAGGTGGATGGATGGATAGGTGGACAGATGGATGGATAGGTGGATGGATGGATGGATGGATGGATGGATGAGAAGATGGTTGGTTAGTGGTTGGATGGGCAGGGAGGTAGGTGGATGGATGAGCTGTTACTGTTGCTATTTGGTGCCATCAGGGCTATTCTGACTCTATGTCCATCAGAACAAACCCCTGCCCAAGCCCACGCCAGCCTCACAACTGTCCCTACACCCGAGTCCACTGTGGCAGCCACTGTGTCCATCCATCTTCCTGAGGACCTTCCTCTTTTTCACTGCCCCTGTACTTTACCAAGTGTGAAGTCCTTTTCCAGAGACTGGCGTCTCCTGATTACATGTCCAAAGTATGTAAGACCAAAGTTTTGTCACCCTGGCCTCTAAAGAGCACTCTGGCTGTACTTCTTCCAAATCACGTCCATTTGGCCTTTTAGCAGTCCGTGGGGCTTTCAATATTCTTCTCCAGAAGCACTATCTAAATATATCGATTCTTCTTCTGTCTTTCTGATTCAGTGTCCAACTTCCACATGCATACGAGGTGATTGAAAGTACCATGGCTTGGGTCAAGCACACCTTAGTCTCAAAATAACATCCCAGCTTTTCGATACTCTAGAGAGGTCTTGTGAAGCAGATTAACCCAATGCAACACGTTTTTTGACCTCTTGACTGCTATGTCCACGAGCATTGATCGTGAATCCAAGCAAGACCAAAATCCTTGACAGCCTCACCTTTACTCCATTGATGATGATGCTACCTGTGGGTCTAGCCGCAAGATGTTTTATGTTCTTTCCATTGATTTGTACTTCACCTTGAAGGCTGCAATCCTGGATCTTCGTCAGCAAGTGTTTCAAGGCCTCTTCGTTTTCCGCAAGCCAGGTTGCGCCACCTGCACATCGCAGGTTGTCCCTAAGCTGCTGGTGCTGCATCCCTCTCCATCTAGTCAAGCACCTTGGCTTATTTGCTCAGCACACAGATTGGACAAACATGGCGAGAGGGTCCAATCCTGGCACACTCCCTTCCTGATTTTAGACCACGCACTATTCCTTGGTTTAGTTCACACCACTGCATCTGCGTCCATGTACAGGTTCTGCCGGAACACAATGACGTATCTGGAATCTCAATTCTTTTCCATGGTATCTGTGTTAGTCCGGGTAGACTAGAGAAATAAATGCATAAGCACGCATATGTGTGTAAGAAAGAGGTTCGTATACAAGAGCAATTGAACTTTGAGAAAACATCCCAGCCCAGTTCAGTCCAAAGTCATAAGTCTGACACCAATCTGTAAGTCCTCTTCAGACTCAGGAAGCACATGCAATGACACCAGGATAGTCACAGGCCAGTGGGTGCAGAGTCTTGTGTATGCAGTGCCAGTAGAAGCATCTCAGTGCTGGCAGGGGTCTCCTCATGGCTTCTCAAGTTTCAGGGCTGAGGGCCTATCAGCATGCTGTCATGTGTCTCGTCAGCAGCAATGTCTCCCAGGAAGTGAGCGCTGTCAGTAGAACGTCTTTAAGCAAGTGAACCAAAAGAGATAGTGTCTCCACCTCCAAGAAGAAATTACCACATTTCCCAGCATTCTCAGAGGAGAAGGCCATGCCCACAGAAGGCTCATTAGCTAGGTGCAGATTGGACAGGCTAGACTCCACCCCTATACTCTTAATCCTCAGATTGACACCAGAGTAGGTGACTGCCACAGTATCCGTAGTTTTGTGGACTGTATGCTAAGCTAATTGGCCTTGGTGTCTCCCGAAACCACGCTCCTGAAACCCCAGGCCCAATGATTCATTCCTTCAAGGTGTTCGGTCACATTTAAGCCGTTTCCACAACTCCCCACCCCCGCCTCCCAGTGTGCTCTACAGCATTCATGCATGTGATTGCAGCACAGATAAAAATCAAAAGCCAAGGGCTGAGCCCCGGTGGCGTAGTGGTTGAGTGCGGGACTGCGGCTGACTGGCTTGGCGGTTCAAATCCAGCAGCAGCAAGGCTGGGCCTCCCACTCCCACCAGAGAGTGGTAGAAAAAAAAAATCAAAAGCCAAACTCAGTGTCACTGAGTGGATACCAATTCATGAAAACCCTGTAGGACATGCAGTAGGACTGCTCCTGTGATTTCCCAAGACTATATCACTTTATGGGAGTAGAAAGCCTTATATTTCTTCCACTGAGCAACTGGTGGTTTTGAACTTCTGAACTTGCAATTAGCAGCCCAACAAGTAATCACCACCCCGCCAGGGCTCCTCACCTAGACAAATCCACATGTCCTCTGGAGATACATACATATGTGGACATACTCCCCCAAACCCAGACCTATTCAGACTCTGGGCCTGTCCGTGAGCGACTGGTATTTCGTGTAGTATCAGCCTTGCGTAACAGTGTGCACCCTGGGGGGTCTCAAACACCTGCACTACTCCCTGCCGCCACGAGGCTTTGCTGTCCTTCTACGGGTGGACCTTGCCTTCCCTTCCACCCAAGTCAACCCGTGTCTCGCCGCCAGCCCGTTGCTCGGAGCGGACTACTGCACGAGACGTCCTTAGCATGGTGAGAAGCAGGGAGGTTCCTTGGAGCACCAAGCCAGGGAAAGTGGGACACTGACTAAGGAAGACCGAAGGACAATGGATGCATTTGAATGGTGGTGCTGGCAAAGAGAGGGCCGGGGATGGCCAAGGGGACACACAGCTCTGTCTTGGAAGAAGCAGGGCCAGAGTGCTCCTTAGAGGCCAGGATGGTGGGACTTCATCTTCCAGACTTTGGGCATGTTGTCAGAAGACACCCGTCCCTGGAGAAGAACCGGTGCTTGGTCAAGTAGAGGGGCAGCAACAGAGAGGAAGGCGGTCAAGGAGGCGGATGGACACAGAGGCTGTCACAATGGACTCAGGCCCGGGAACCATGGTGAGGACAGGCAGGCCCGGGAAGGCTTTGTTCTAGTGGACACTGCTGGGTCAGAACCGCCTGATGCACCTACCATGCACAAGAGCCAGCCACGCCCTCTCACTCTTGGTGACCAACTATCTTTCATGCAAGCCCCTTTCCTTGACATTTAACAGCAGTGGTCTTTTCATTCCTTGTCTGTCCTTTGGTGCTTGACTGGCTTCACTCGGCATCACAGCGCCAGGCCCCTGCAGGCTGCAGGCAGTGTTCGGCAGCCCCGTCGTGCCTCCTCCTCAGTGTTTCTGTATCCCACGGTGGAGGTGTGCAGCACAGCCTAGTTACCCGCTCTGCGTAGTGGGCACTCACACGGTTTCCCTCTTTGAGCCTCTGGGAACTGTGCTGCCAAGAGCACGGGCGCGTATCTGCCTCTTTCCTCTTTCCCTAGGAGATCCGCCAAGTACGGGGATCGCTGGGTGACCCAGTTTTGAGGCTCCTCTGGAAGCCTCTTCCCTCTGCTTCCTGGGCAGCTGGTGTCTTCACTCTGCAGCCACCCCCACCCTTTACTAAGACCCCACACCCCAGGCCTTGGTGCACCCACAAAATCATCAACCAGGGGCCAGGCATCTCACCACCGAGGATACCCCAAAGCACCCCCAAATCTGCAGACGTGTTCAGAATGCCCAAGCCTCAGGGCGCTGTAGGACCTAGCTGATTCCACCTGCTCACCCTGCAGGGATGTCCCCTACAATTCCAACCTGCTGTCTCCCTCCCCCAACCACTGTGCATCCTGTGCGCCTGTCTGGATACAGGGAACTCCCCAGGGAACTGTGAGATGATGAATTTGGCCTTTCAAGGCAGTCTGTCGGTGTGTCTGCCCTTCTGTCTTCGTGTCCGTGTACCATCAGGGGTCCCCAGGGGATCACTAAGAGCAGTGCCAACTCTGCAGCACCTGGTCACAACAAGAACAAAGCCACATGCACCCTGGGAAACTCTGCTTCAAGAGCCCTGGTGGTGGAACGATGGCAGGTTGAGAATCTAAACACAAGGGCAGCAGTTCAAAACCACCGACCAGTCCATGGGACAAAAATGAGCCTTTCTACTTCCATGAGCATCACCGTCTTCAACAACGAGGAGGACATAGAGATCCTGAGGGTGTCGAGCAACTGAAATCTAGCCGAGAGGAATTACTGAGAAGCAGAAGGGTGAACATGATGGTGGGGCAGGAGGAAGGGCAAAGGAAACTGGGAACATCTAGGAAACAAAGCTATGAATAGAGGTATAAACATAGGTGTGCTGATACATAAATACAATGATTCATAAAATAGAGGTATTGGTGCATGTACTATATTAATATGACAATACATTGAGGAAATGGACGGACTTTGGGCCTCTACTCAAGCCCTGCCTCAACGCAAGAGCACTTTGTTCTAACAACCTGACCCTCTGTGAAGCTCACCCTCTGTGTTAGTGCAGGTAGACTAGAGAAACAAATTCATAAATGCATATATGTTTATAAGGGAGAGGTTTATGTACAAGAGGAATGGAACATGGAGAAAGCATCCCACCCAGTGCACATCAAGGTCATAAATCTGACATTAGCCCATATGTCTGATACCAGTGTACAAGGTCTTCTTCAGATTTGCGAAGTACATGCAACGACGCCAGGACAACCACAAGTCAGTGGGTACAGTCTTGTGTATACAGTGGTGGTAGAAGCTGGCAGGGATCTCTTTGTGGCTCCTCTGGCTTCAGAGGTCTAGTTCCATCAGGGTAAGCCCATGTCGCCTCTCCTCCAGCTCCTCCAGTTTCCAGGACTCAGGATCTATCAGCATGCCGCCATGTTACCTTGTCAGCTACAATATCTGCCAGGGACTGAGACTTGTGTCTTGTCAGTAGAGCATCTCCATGAGACTGAGCTGATATGATAGTCTCTCACCTCCACAAGGGAAATACAATGAGAATGCCCAGTATTCTCAGAGAAAGCTATGCCCAGAGATCTCAATGGCTAGCTCCATATTGATAGTTTAGACTCCACCCCTACACTCCCAATCATGAAATTGACACAAAAGTATATGACTGCCACACCCTCCCAGCACGATTGCTGAACACAAAAATGAGTACACAGGCAAATGTGATGAAGAAAACTGATGGTGCCTCGCTATCAAAAGATATAGCATCCAGGATCTTAAAGGCTTGAAGTTAAATAAGCAGCCATCTAGCAGAGAAGCGATAAGCCCACATGGAAGAAGCACGCTAACCTGTGTGATGATGAGGTGTCACTGGGATCAGGTGCTAGGCATCAGAATACCCCAAGCAAGCAAACAAAAACATATTGTTGAGAGGTGGGTCAGAGCAGAGACCCAAAACCCACCTGGAGACAATGGGATGTCCCCTCACAGAAGAGTCACGAGGAAGCAATGAGTGAGACAGGGCACAGTATAGCAATAATGAAACACACACTTTTCCTCAGGTTCCTTGAGACTTCCTCGCTCTCACTCTCGTGACCCCAATCCTGCCTTTCACTGCGAGCTAGACCGAAACATATACACAGGTACAGATAAGAATCCAGGACACACAGAATCCAGGTCAGATAAACCCCTCAAGAACAAGAAGGAAAGGCTGAGCCCTGGTGGCGTAAGTGGTTGAGTGCAGGACTGCAGTCCGCGGGCTCGGCGGTTCATATCCACCAGCGACTCTCAGGAGCAGCACTGGGTAGCACCCACGACCACCAGAGGCAGTGATGCCAAAAAAAAAACAATAAAAAAAAAAAGAACAAGAAGGGAAGTGGTGATACCAAGAGATTGGAGGAAGGTGGGAAAAAGAGGGGAGGAAGGGGGAATCAATCGCAATAATTGACACATCACCACCAACAACCCCCAGGGAGATGAACAACAGAAACTTTCGGGGGAAGGGAGACAGTGATCAGTGCAAGACATGAAAAGAATAATCATTGATCAAGGGGTCATGGTGGGGGGGAGGACGGGAGGGAGGGAAAAAGAGGAGCTGATACAAGGATTCAAATAGAAAGTAAGTGCTTAAAAAATAATGGTGGCAACATTTGTACATATATGCTTGATACAATGGATGTATGGATTGCTATAAGAGTTATAAGAACCCCTCCCCCAATAAGATTATGTTAAAAAAAAAAACACAGTCTCAGAAACCCACAGGGACAGTTCTGCCCTGTTCAGTAAGGTCCTTATGAGTCTGAGCTAGCTGGATGGAAGCGAGTTGGTGTGTGTGTGTGTGTGTGTGTGTGTGTGTGTGTATTTTCACTGTGAGTCAGAATGAACTTGAGAGCAGGGAGTCTACTTTTCAACCGAGCCGTCAGAACATTCTGGGCGCAGGTGGATTCTCTGGGGATGTTCTCTGTGAAGGACATCTGAGCCACTTTGCTCCTATCAGTTCCTGTTGAGTCGGCAAATCCCAGGAAATGCCAAGGGCAGCCACCTAGTCAGAGGCAGCACTCAGGGTCTCACATTCCAGCCCACTGCTCCCTGTGCCCACTGCCCCCTCCCCATGACTTGCACGGGCAGGGCCAGGCAGCCCCAGCCAGCCACCGTGGCCTTGAGCTGGGGTTCTGTGCACAGCTGGCTAGGCTGTCCCTGGGGTCCCTGAGGCTCCATGCCGCTAACAGCTAGTTAGTCATGTAATTGGGGGAAAGACACAGCCCCCACCCTTGCCCTTCAATTATTCGAAAGCATCCTGTTCCCCGGGTGTTTCCACACCCCTCGCTCCCCCTGCTCCTCCCAGCTCCCATACCCACCCCTCCCACGGGCACTAGATGCACGGACTGGAGCTGGGTCCATAGGAAGAAGGCGAGTTTTCCAAGGACAGAAGCATTCCTGGGGACAGGCCCTTTAGTCACTAAGAGCTGGAGCCAGCGAGATTCGGGGCTCCCAGGGGAGACTTTATAGAGAAGCCTGCAACCAGCCACCTCAGTACCATCCTGTCCACAAGTGCTCTGTGGGGGTGACTGAGGCTGCCTGCCCCTCTCTGCCAGGGCAGACAGCTTCGTCTTTCTCCTCCAGAAAGACCGGGCTGGGGGATTTGAACCGTCGACCTTGAGTTTAGCAGTCCAGTGTTTTTTCCACAGTGCTCCCACGAATGCCTTCAAAGGAGGAAAAACTCCCTGCCAGCACATCCATTCTTGCTGCTAGCAATCCTCCAGGACAGGGTAGAACTGCTCCTGGAGGTTCTGACAGGGTGACTCTTCATGGGTGCAGAACCTCCTCTTTCTCCCGGGAGCAGCTGTGTAACAACCGTGTCAGCACATCTCCCTAACTCACTCCCTGCCACTGGGTACATGCAGACTCACACGGACCCAACAGCACAGGGGAAACGACTGTCTATCAAAAGCTAGAGCATCTGGGGTCTGAAAGGCTTGAAGCTAAACAAGCGGCCAGCTAGCGAGAAGCCACACCATTCACATGGAAGAAGCACGTCAGCCTGTGTGATCACGAGGTGTCCATGGGATCAGCTATCAGGCATCCAAGACCCAGCACAGGAAATCATATAGAGGTGAATGAGGGGGAAGGTGGAGTGGAGACCCAAAGTCCATCTGTAGACAATTGGGCGTCCCCTTACAGAAGGGTCACAAGGAAGAGACGAGCCAGTCGGGGTGCAGTATAGCACCAACGAATCATGCAACTGTCCTCTAGTTCTTTAATGCTCCCTCCCCTCTTCCCACTATCATGACCTCAATTCTACCTTACAAATCTGCCTAGACCAGAGCATGTACACTGGTACAGATAAGAGCTCCCAATACAGGGAATCCAGGACACATACACCCCTCAGGATCAATCATGAGATTATCAATACCAGGAGGGGAAGTGGAAGGTGGGAGGGAGGGGAGAAAAGGGGAGCCGATCACAGTAATCTCTATAGAACTTCCTCCCAGGGGGATGAATGGCAGAAAAGTGGGTGCAAGACATGAAAAAATATATATAAATGATGAAAGGTTCATGAGGGATACCAAGGGCTGATACCATGAGCTGATACCAAAGGCTCAAGCTGAAAGAAAATGTTCTGAAAGTATATGTACAAATGTGCTTGACACAAGGGATGAATAGATGGATGGATGGATGGATGGATGGATGGATGGATGGATGGATGGATGGATTGTGATAGGAGCTGTCAGAGCTCCCAATAAAATGATTTCAAAAACCCCCAAAAGCCTGCCTATGTGAGCTTCTGACACTGAAACTCTTTACAGGAGTATAAAACCCTACCTTTCTCTGAGGATTGGCAGGTGGCTCTGAGCCCAACTGATAACTCATGACATCACCGGGATACCAGTTTAAAAAAAAAAAGCAGCTCTCCATCAGAGGAAAGAGTAATATTTCACTTGGGCCATTTTAATTCAATAAATATCTCATGAGCACTGAGCCCTGCCGCAGGCCCCTCCCTGACTGGGGGTGGGGGATGGAAGACAAAGATCTGTGACCTCAGACTCCAGAAGAGGGGGCAGGCCCGAATAAGAGTCAAACAAAATCACTGCCATGATGTGGATTCCGACTCATGGACCCCAGCGACAGAGGAGGACCCACCTAAGGATGACTAAGAGGGCCAGCTCCTGGACACACGGCCTCGCCTGGGCTCCCAAGGATGGTCCGTGGGCTTGAACTGCCTGCCCTTTGGGTAGCAGTCAAGGGTGTAACCATTGTCCTCCTCTCTGAGGCACAAAACCAGACTCCCTGTGGTTCCTGGGTCCTAGCGACCTGCGACCATCAGCCCAGGTCACGTGGCTCCAGGCAGGTGCATCCATGGGCTTCCTTCCCCATAGCCGAGAAGGAAGGGGCAGCAGTCAGGTGTTTCTATTCGCAGAGCACAGCTAGCTGTCCCCGGGTCTGGGTCGTGGGACACCTCTGTGCACAGTCCATGTTGTTGGAAGGAGGCTGGGCTTTCGGAGGGCACAAGGGCTTCCTCGGACCCTGGGATGGAGCCGGACCTGAGAGAGACGGCCCCTGCCACACACCACACGCGCACACACACACACACACACACACACACAAATGTACTTAAACCACACACACACACACACACATACACACACCCACGACTCAGACCACTCACATGTTCACACAGGTACCCACCCAGGACTCAGAATACACACACACACATACACGCACACACGAATGTACTTAAACCACACACATACACATACTCACACATATACACACACACTCACGGACACACTTGCCGGACTCAGATCACATAGACACAGCTCAGACCACCCTTGCACACACACACACACACACACACACACAACTCCCCACACAAACATACATACACTTGACACAAACACACGCACCAGTACACATGGCACACACACAAGACTCAGACTGCACACACATGACACATACGGCACACACGGGACTCAGGCACACCCAGGCTCTGCTCGGCCTCCCCTGAAACTGCCAACAGCACCCTTCTCCAAGACAGATGGGCACCTTCTCTCTCACAGGTTCTCAGCCCAACTGACCATTGACCACAGTACTAGCTCCACTGGTGACGCGGACCCTCCCTTGTCCTTCGGCGATGCCCGCCCAGCTTTCCCTGCTTTCGAGGAAGAAGGTGGTGGTCACCAACAAGAACAATCACACCAGCACGGACATGAAATTGGGTTGCATAGGCCAGTCCTAAACTCCCCTCCAACGTTACCTAAGAACTCATTTTTCAGCCCAGGGCCAGCAGCTGAGCTTCTCGTTTGTTGGTGGTGTGGTCGGTTAAGTGCTGGGCAGCCTGTCTCTAAAGCCCCAGGCTCAAAGGCACCAGCCACCCTGCAGGGAGAAAGTGAGTCTTTCAACTCTTACTCTGGGCTCTAGTCTCGGAAGGAAACCCCCAGGGGCAGGTCTCTCTGCCCTGGAGGGTGGTGGCAAATCAGCACTGACTCCTGGCAGGGAGTTTGAGTGAGTGGGAGTCACTGACTCTAAAGAGATTTCACCTTCCCCAGGAGAAGAGGGGTAGCTTCGGGCTGGTTAGGACCCTCGCCCCTCGACGGGCCCAGGGCCAGCCAAGGGGAGATGACGGAGTTGGTGGGGCTTTGTGGAGGGCGAGGAAAGGGGGGGTCTCTCAGTTGACGAAGATCCCCACTAATTTTGTCCCTGGAAAGCAGAGGTGTCCCCGTGCGGACTAGAAGTGCTGCCCCAGGCCTTGTGTATTGTCAGTCACTTCATCTGCGGGTGAAAGCTGGACGTGGGGTGAGGAGGGCGATCGGTGCATTTGAATTGTGGTGCTGCAGACGAGTGTCCAGAGTCCCTGGACTGCTACAAGGACAAATAAGGCTGGTTTGGAAGAGGGACCGTCAGAATGCTCCTGAGAGGCCAGGGTGGAGAGTCCGCAGCGTGAAGAAGGACGTTGTGTTTGGTAAAGTGGAGGGGTGGGGTGGAAAAAGAGGAAGGCCTTCCATGGGACAGAAGGACGCAGAGGCTGCAATCACAGGCTCTGATAGTGCCGCCTCAGTGCCCGTCCCTGTTTTGTTCTGTTAAATAAGAGACTGGGATTAAGGTCACAGTCCATGCTTGGTGGCTGTTCCAAACATCACAGTTGCAGGTGGGACAGCAGGAATGAGAACAGGACCAGGAAAGTAGCTAGAAGAGTTAGCCAGATGGACCCAGGGTCTTCTGACCAAAGCAGTCAGGGCTCAACTGATAGGGCCTGATTCATGACTGTAGGACTCCACTTCTGCTGCCCCGGACAGCCCTCTCCACCAAGGACGGACCCAGGCCGGCCTCTAAGAGACACCGCCTCTCCCTGGGCTTGCCAGGGAGGGGCAGGGTTGATCCTTGTTGCTGTGCACTCTGCCTGGGGCAGGACTGCGCACAGCTCGTGTTAGGGATCAGAAGGATTTCAAATGAGAACTTAATCTCCGGGCGGACGAGCCGGTGGCCTTTCGGTTATCCTCAGCCGCCTGCAAACAGGGTGCTCAGTTTCACAGTCAACGATTCGTGAGCCAACAGTGATTTGGAAGTGTGTGCACCCGGGGTGCATTTTTGTCTGCAACACCTTGCAGGGGAAGCTCAGGAATCCAGAGCCCAGAGGTCCTCCCAGGGTGGGGAGGGCGAATGGAGGCAGAAAGTCAAGCTGAGAGTCTCAGGACGGGACCGTTTCCACCCGCAGGCGACTCTCCATCAATCTCGGGCATCCTTCCCAGGAAGGAGGAAGTCAGGAGTGGACACGACTGTGTATATTTATAAAAGTCTAGCAGCGTGAGAGGTTTTAAAGTTAAAACTGTAAAGGAAGACACAGTTGTGCTTTTTTTCGTGATTGATGTGGATCGTGGAAGCTGCGATGGAATTCCTGATCACCATAGATCTAATTGGGCTACCTTCCTGGCCTCCCCACCCCTCAACCCCCCCACCCCCACCCCGACACAAAATCTGTGTTGTGATCCCTAACCCAAAGACTTGAATTTAAGGAGCCTTGGTGGTATAGTGGTGACTCACCGGGCTTCTAATTGCATGGTCAATGGCTCAAATACACCAGTCCTCCAGAGGGAGAGAGAGAGAGACA
>PVJH01047048.1:0-11514 GCA_004026705.1 Nesogale talazaci
TTCATTCTCACCATCCATCACTCCACTTTCTTGGTGTTTGTCTATCTGTCTCTCAATGTCCCCTCCCCCCCCCACATACACCTGTCCCACCTGTCTGCCTAGGAACCCTTGCACTGCCTCCATTCCTCCTCCTTCTCTGCTATTACCCCCTACTTGTCTCAGTTCCACTCTTGGCTTGTTTTGGGACCCTGCCCAGCGCCCCAGTCAGAGCCTGGTCACCTTGTGGAGACCGCATCCCGCTGCCACCTGCAGATGTTCATCCGGAAACCCCCGTGAGTCCGGTAGAAGAATCACATGCAATCACATGTTAAAGATGCAGATCCCCAGTCCCCATCCATGTGGGGGCTGAGTCAGTAGACTGGGGTGGTGCCCTAACCCACATTTAAAAGCCAGACTTGAGAGGCGAATGAGAAGCCCTGGTGGGTCGAATAACCAGAGGTGCCCCCTGCCCTGGCTTTGGCCCCCAGGGCATCCTGCCACCTTGTCCAGTGTTCTGTCTGAGGCCAGCTCAGGAGCAGGCAGGGGGAGACAGACTGTGGGTGTGGGAGAGAGAGGCACTTGGGGCTCAGGTGCAGCATCTGGTGAGTGAGCTTGAACTTGGGTTTCCTGAAACTCTGCTCTGCCCCATGCTCCCCGAGACCCAAGATAGGTTTCCTCCCACTCTTGGTCTGTTCCCACCTCTGCAAACTGGGTGAGGGCACGCCCTCCCCACAGGCTATTGGGGGCACAGATGAGGTCACACCCAGGGAAAGGTGCTCAGGGGTTGTGTTGTGAGCACAGTTTGTAAATTATCTGAATAAACTTAATCAACTAAAAGCCAACCCATGGCCACAGTCCCCAGAGCAGCCTCCTCGGCCACACCTCTGCCCAACCTCCCACCCAACTCCCACTCCCCACAACGGGCCTCCTTCAGCAATATCTGTTCCTTCCCACTCCAGTCTTATGCCGCTTGTCCCTCAAGGTCCCCTCCTGCCCCAGTCTTTTGGTGATGCTGGCCCAGTTCCCTGAGGACTCAGGAGGAGGAGGCGGCAGTCTGTGCTGGAGGGCAAAGGGGATGCAGAGAACCCACTGTGTCCCCCACGTGAGCACCATCAGGCCCACGTGGCCTGCAGTGGTTCACACCTGGAGAACAGCATGGACTGTGCCCGCGGCTGCCCTGGGCTTCTCTCTGTCCAGAATGTTTTCTGTTCTCTTTTAGGTTGTAGAACTCTTTGGGGCTTGCCTCTCACCTAGAACTTTGCGCAGGGGTCCCTCCATTTGAACCTGGGATCAGACCAACCTCAACTGAAAGCTGCTTCAGTTTCCTCATCTGCAAAATGGGGACATGCCTCTGATCTTCAGAATGCAGACACTGCTGGAGAGAATCATTCCTATCAGCCAGGCAAGTCAAAATTTGCGCCAGATAATTCAAAAACTGCTGTGGTAATACATGGGCAGGGAGCTGGCCCAAATGCAGAACAGATCCGGAAGGGCATGTGGGATAAGGGATGTCATTGGTGCCATCAGATGGGTCTTGGCCAAAACAGAACACCAGAAAGATGATCATGTGTTCTGTGGACTACGCCCAGGCATCTGACTATGTGGGCCATAACAGACAATGGGTATCTTACAGATAATGGGAATTCCAGACCATGTCCTCGTGCCCATGGGAGCTACCCACAGATGGTGAGGCTAAGTCTGATTGAAACAGAACATCAGGACAAGTGTGCACCAATGTTGTACCCGCTCACCTCTCTTCTTTGCTCTGCAAGCTGAGAAAAATTGTCAGAGAAGTTGGCATCATCAGACTGGAAGACGACTCCTTCATAACCCACACTACCAAGATGACACCACCCTGCCTGCTGAAATTGAGGAGGACTTGAAGCTCTTACGGGAGAAGGTCAGAGACTACAGTATGAATTGCATCTCCACTTAAAGGGACTTATGGGTGATATCATGATTAATGGAGACAAGATCGAAGTCACCAAGGATTTCCTCTGGCTTGGATCCCCAGTCAATGCTCCTGGAAGCAGCGGTTGAGAGAGCAGAGGTCGGGTAAGTCTGCTGCACAAGCCCTCCTTACAGTGCTGCAAAGCCAGGAGGTGACTGTGAGGACTCATGTGTGCCCAACCCAAGCCAGGGCATCTTCAACCGCCTCGTGAGCACGTGCAAGCGGACAGAGAACAAGGAAGACTGGTGAAGAACTGACTTCTGTGGGTGATATGCTGATGATACTGAAATCGCCATGTTCTGTCTTGGGGCCCGCTCCTTGGGGATGGGGAGGGCAAGATGCCTGTATGACGTGCTGTGGACGTGTTGTCGGAGACCAGTCCAAGAGGAAGGCCCTGGATGAGCTGGAGGGACGCGGCAGTGCGTGGAGTTGAGTTGCACAAGGAACTCTCACGGCAAAGGGGATTCCACTGTAGGCTGCTACTTACAAGGCCAGCTGTTCAAAACCACCAGCCAGCCTGAGGGCACAAGATGAGGCTTTCAGAATGGAGCGCCTGGCAGGGAGGGAGAACCACAGCATCTTGCCGGGAGCTCTGTGGGGGTGCAGCCGGCCACGCCTGAGACTGTGACCAGTCTCAGCCCACCAGCCCCGCCCTTGGAGAAAGAGGAGGTCCTCTGCTCCCGTGACCATCAGGAACTCCAGATGTGGTTCCGTTTGGCCTCGTGGGGTTGCTGTGGGTGGTCCAGGCGGGGGCCTTCTTCCCCTTTCTTCTGAGTTGCCAGTTCACGGCCACCAGGAGGGGTTCCCAGCCCCCCTCCCCAGGAAGTGAGGGACTTCTCCCTTCACTTGCGCCTGCTTAGGGGCCACGCATGACCGTGGTCAACGGTCATCAAGCAGGACATGGTGCAGACAAGTCACCCGCTGTCTCAGCCATTTGTCGGCATTCCGTGACCTTTCCAGGACCTCTCTGCTCCCCTCGCCACCCCCTCCTCTCTCCCCAGAAGTTGAACTTCTTTGTCATCTGACTTTGATTCATATTTTAATTTTTTTAAAATGCAAATGCTCTGCGGAACACATTGCGACGTGGGGCGGATGGCAAATGCTGCTCCACTTGCCCTCAGCATGGCAGATGGATGCACCTGGGACCCACGGGACCCCCGGTCCTCTTAGAGAACAGCTGCGAATCCACACGCCTCCCAGCTTCGGACCTCTCTTCC
Organism: Nesogale talazaci; assembly: GCA_004026705.1. Taxonomy (NCBI): domain Eukaryota; kingdom Metazoa; phylum Chordata; class Mammalia; order Afrosoricida; family Tenrecidae; genus Nesogale; species Nesogale talazaci. The sequence continues at coordinate 3,148 of PVJH01047048.1, forward strand.
CTCGCCCCTAAGGTTTGGAGGGCTGGTTCTGCTTTTCACAGGAAAAGCCGTGCTTTTCAACAAAATACCAGGGAAAGAGGGGCCCTCGGTTTTCTCAATGCCAGCTTTTGGGTCCCTTGGTGCAGAGTCACTGCCCCAGGAGCAGGTGGTTGGCTCCCTCCAAAAGCCCCTAACGGGTCAGTGACTTTGTCTAATCACCCCCTGAAGAGAGTGAGGCTTGGCTTTGTTAACAGGTCCTTGCTGCGGTGGCTCCTCAAGACCCCACTGGGACAGGTAGAACTGCTCTGGTGGGTTTGTGAGACCGTCTACGTTTATTGCAGTAGAACGCCTCATCTTTCCCCCATTGTGTGGCTGGTGGCTTCAAACGGATGCCTGTGGAGAGGAAGACCTTCAGTGAGAGGGAATGGCATTGTCTGCAACAAGGGGACTCTGTGTTCGTCCGGGTTGACGAGATAAACAAATTCGTAGAGACACTCGTGTGTATAAGAAAGAGCTTTCTATAAAAGAGCCATTGAAAATTGAGAAAGCATCCCAGCCTAGTTCAAAGCAAGTTCATAAGGCCAATATTAGCCCATATGTCCAATACCAATCTATGAAGTCCTCTTCAAACTCAGGCAGCATATGCAACAATGCCGAATGCAGAAAAATCACAGGCCAGTGGATGGAAAGTCTTGTGGACCCAGTGGTGCTGGAAGCTTCTCAGTATTGGCATGAGTCTCCACGTGGCTCCTCGAGCTCCAGGGCTCTGGCTCCATCAGCATCGCTCCATGGGGTTTGTCAACAGGAAGGTACAGCAGAGAGAGAATGGTTGTCCTGCCTCCAGGAAGGAATGCAGGGGTTTTCAGAATCCTTAGGAGAAGGTCATGCCCACACAGAAGGCCCCATTGGCTATGACCTGATTGACAGGCTAAACTCCACCCCTTCGCAAGTTGACAGGAGATGATGTCACTGCTACAGGCTCCAACATAAGACTAAGGGTGAGGCGGGTGCCGGACTGCACAGCGTTTCTTTCTGTTGTCCATTGGATTGCCGTGAGTCAGAACCGAACCATTGTCACCTACCGGATAACGAGAGGAACTAGGACCCCGCTCCCTGGAATAAAACATCCTCTAGCCACCAGGTCCGTTTCCCCGGGACCTTGGACCCTGGTCACTGTTCTCACAGAACAGCCCAGACTGCCAGTTCCACTGGGATGGGACACTAATGTGGTGCGTGTCCCTCCTGTGTGACGCCACCTGTGCCAATTGAGCCAGGTGTGGGCCCCTGCCAGGTAGTGACTGTGTTAGTCCAGGTAGACTAGAGAAACAAATACATAGACTCGCATATGGATATAAGGGAATGGTTTATATACAAAAGGAATGGAACACTGAGAAGGCATCCCAACCCAGTCCAGTTCAAAGTCCTAAGTCCGATATTAGCTCACATGTCCGTTATCAGTCTACAAAGTCTCCTTCTGACTCACAAAGTTACAGGTCAGTGGGTGCAGAGTCCCGATGCTGGCAGGGGTCTCCCCATGGCTCCTCGCTTCCAGGACTCAGGGTCCATCAATAGCATCCAGTGGTGGCAGAAGCAACTCATCACTGGCAGGTGTCCCCACGTGGCCTCTCCAGCTTCAGAGGTCTGGCTCAATCAGGGCCAAGCCGTGTGGCTTCTCCTCTGGCTCCTTCAGCTTCTCGGATGCTGTCATCTTGTCTTGTCTGTGATTCATCGTCTCAGAGACTGGGGAGATAGCTTCTCATCTTCACGAGGGAAATATCGCGAGATTTTCCAGACATATCAGGAGAAAGGCATGCCCACACAGAGGCCTCATTGGCTACTCAATGGGTATCTCCAGATTAACGGGCTAGACTGCACCTCTACATCTCAATCTTAAAATTAACATAAGCATATGACTGCCACAGTGACTTTGCTTCTATTCTGGAAAAATACAATGCCCTTTCTGGCTGTTTTGAAGGGTCTGGATGAAGCACCAGACTGCAGTGCAGTGGTGGGTGGAGAGAAATCTGGAATAAACCCAATTGCATCTCATGGTGGCTCGGGTTAATTCACGCCAGGCTTTGTTCCCCACATGCAGAAAGTAGCGCCCAGAAAGTAGGGATCACACAGGAGATAATGGACCAGAAGCAAGTTTAGTGGTTTAGAAACAGAAGCAAGAATCAGAAGGTGAGAAAATGTAAGTTGGATCGGAGGTAATCTTACTTTTGATTGGCAAGTTTGGCTTTGAGTTTCTGGGCTGCCAGAGGGAAAAGGGATATGGTGAGTACTGTAGCCAGCGCAGACGAAGAAACTGTAGCAGGTCCTTCAGGGGAAACAAAGTAATTCTTCTGAAAAGAATCTGAAAGCACTTTCTCCTGTGAGGGCTCGTATTTGCTTGTCTGTATTCAGGTGTGGTCCATAGCCCCCAGTACTCTCACGTTGACAGTGACTCTGAGGTCGGGTGGGGATACCTCTTTGCATCAACACGTGTTTTCATTTCTCTTGAGTAAATACTTGAGATGGAGTGACTGGATCTAATCATGAGAATGTGTTTAGCTTTAGCAGAAATGGGAAAACCATTTCTCAATGGGTAGATGCCTCCTCACCAAAGACATAGAAGAGTTTCAATTTCTTCTTAATCTTTGACAGCACTTGTTATTACTCATCTTTTAAATATTTTATCAAGTGTAATTAGTGACTATGTTTTGAGTTTGAGAGCAGTAAGCATCCTTTTCACATACATTTGGGCATTTAATGTATCTTCTTGGATAGGGGTTTGTTTTACTCTGTTACCTCGGTGTTTGGATCATGTTTTATCGTCAGAGGTTGGGAAGAGCACAGTTTATATTTGTGATACTAACCATTTATCATTGATGTGTTTAGAAGATACAGTCTCCCAATCCATAGCACCTATTCATTTTCTATAATGTGTTCTTTCAAAGGGCAATGTTCTTACATTTTGAAGAGTCCACTGGTCTGTTTGATGTCTTCATTTGTATATTTCATGTTGTGTCCTAAAACTCTTTTCCCAATGAGAAAGTTACCCAGCTTTCCTCTGGATCTCAGTAAGTGTGCCTTCCTAATCTTCCCACAGACCCATCCCACTAGAGCTTGATCAATGTAATCCATCTTCTCAAAGAACTGTATTTTGATTGTATTATTTCCCCCTAATGTTAGTTATTTCTATTGCAGCATGTTTTCTGCTGCCATTATGATTTCTTCTGGAACTTTTGGGTGTAATACCTTTTTTCTTCCTCATGTGCAAGACTGGATCACTGAGCGGAGACCTTGTTTTTCCATTAGAAGCACTTCATGCTTGTTATGTCTCTGAGCCCTGATTTAGCTACAGTGCACAAATTTCCGTCTGTCTTGTCTGCATTTTCATTCGTTTAAAAATAGGTCCTAATTATCCTCGTGATTTCTTCTCTGACCCACGGATCAACGAGAAGTGTGATGTTTAATTTACAAGTAGTTTGGGAATCTTCCAGGCATTTTTGTTGTTGGTGGTGACTAGGGTAACTTTACTGTGTTCAGAGAACAGATCTGTGTGGTTTCTGGAGTCTTCCTTCACAGCCTGATGTATATTCTATCTGGAAGGAGTTTCTTAAGTTCTCCAAGAAGAATATGCAGTCGGGGCGGGGGGGAGAGAATGTATAGTTTCCAGCTTTCTTTAGTATATGTCTATCATAAAGGCACAGCTCATTTTAAATCGAGACAATATCTCAATTTGGATTGCTATAAACTGGTAAATATGTTGATGTCATAAATATACATTGACGTTAGCAAATAACAGGCAAAAGAAGAAGAATGTGCACTTTGACTTTGTGAATGGACACACTCTGTGAATGCCAATTGGGCCCCGTGGGTCGGGGAGGTGGCTGATAGTGGTTACTTTGTTGTATCCAGGAGTGAGGGAAGGGTATTTAGAGGGGCGTTCAAATCTCCAGCCATGGTTGTCAACGCTGGGATCTCGGTCAATTTTTCCTGCATGCAGTGTGAAATCCCGCATGCGTATTTGGAGTTATTGTGCCCTCTTCATGAGTTACACTGCTGGGGAACAGATCCTGCAGCCCTGCGAGGTGGAGAAAAGGATCCCGCGGTTCACTTTCATCCCCTCATTTCCACTTCCTAAAGCGATGGATGGGGGTGGGGGCTCACTGAGGGTAAACCGAGAAGTGCACACCCCCCCACCCCCGCCCAGGTGCATAGGAACATGGCGTACAACAGAATGAACCACGGCAGGGGCCTGAGCCAGCTTCACGGTTGAGCACTGTGGTCACACTTCTTCTCACGTGTGAGGCGTGACGCTGATGACGGATGGCAGACCAGTAGCAAAGCATCGACTCCTGTGTCAGTCTGGGTAGACTAGAGAAACAAACTCATAGACACGCATATGAATATAAGGGAAGAGTTTATATACAAGAGGAATGCGACATTGAGAAAGCATCCCAACCCAGTCCAGCCAAAAGTCATAAGTCCAATATTAGCCCATATGCCCGATATCAGTCTATAAAGTCTCCCTCTGACTCACGAAGTCACAGGTAAGTGGGTGCAGAGTCCCAGCGCTGGCAGGGGTCCCCTCGTGGCTCTTCGCTTCCATGGCTCAGGGTCCATCAACAGCATCCAGTGGTGGTAGAAGTGGCTCATCGCTGGCAGGGGTCTCCACGTGGCTTCTCCAGCTTCAGAGGTCTGGTTCCATCAGGGTAAGGCCGTGTGGTTTCTCCTCCAGATCTTTCAGCTCCTCGGATGCTGCCCTCTTGTCTTGTCCATAATTCATTGTCTCTGAGACTGACTCCCAACAACTGGGGAGATGGCTTCTCATCTCCACAAGGGAAATATCGCGAGATTTTTCCAGAAGTCTCAGGAGAAAGCCATGCTCACCCGGAGGCCTCACTGGCTACTCAATGGCCATCTCCAGATGAACAGGCTAGACTCCACCCCTACATCTCAATCATGAAATTAACATAAGCACGTGACTGCCACAATGACCTCATTTGGAGGTGCTAAGGAGATAAAAAGCTCTCTGGGGAGGGATACAGGTTCACTCCCTGGGAGACATGCTTGCTGACAAGACACATGGAGCTGCACGCGTGCCCCGAGTGGAAGGAGCCCCGTGGAGACCCTGCCAGTGCTGCCATGCCACCACTGCCACTGGGCGCACTGCCACTGGCCCGGAGTCTTCCTGCTTTCGATGTCGGCGCATGTATTTCACGAGCCTGAAGGGGACTTTATGGATTGGCAGCAGACATAGCGGCTAATCTCAGAGTTATGAGCTTTATCTGGACTGGCCTGGCATGTTTTCTCAATACTCAATTGCTCTTGTGTATGAAGCATTCTCTTGTACACACGGGTGTCAGTGCGTCTCATTGAACCCCTCCTTCCTTTCATCATCGGACCTACTGCACACACCAGGCTGATGGTCAGAGATCCAGCCCCGCCTTTTACCTCTGTGATTTTACAGAAGCAAAATTGTGTTCTCCTGGTCTTGGGGGTTGAGCAAGACACATCCTTTAAGGAAGGGGTTGGATCAGAGGACCCTGAGCCAGGTGAGAGCCCCCAGCATTCTTATTGCTCGAGGAGAGCCTCCCTCTGTCACTGCCATCCTCTCTGGTGGGGTTCTCTTTTCACAGGTTTGGCTGTACTCTCTACCTTCCCTCTTCAATCGTGCTCAGCTTCACAGGCCAGAGTCTGGCCAGGGCTGACGGGGCCTGGCTGCCACCCCCTCCAGTGCCTCTCAAAGGTATCTGCAGGGCGGAGGTTCCCATCAGAGGGTGTTGGGGCTCTTTGCAACACACTGGCTCATTTCTTTCCTGTCACACGGATAAGACACGCTGTCACTCCCATGACAATCCACTGCCAGATGTAAATGTGTGGGTAACTCCCTGGCTCAGCATCAGGAAGCCCCCTGAAGTGTGGGAATTGACCTGGCCCCATCCTCCAATCTCCCAACCCTGTCTAATCCCTGCCGCCCATGGGACACACCCTCTCTCTGACCCCTGCCACCAGAGTTGGGGGAACCCCACAGCTGATAGGATTGCCATGCCTGGCAACCTGCAGTGTGGGGGTTCTCTTGACACCCTCACAGTCCCTGCTGGCTCTCTCTTGACCTTCGGGCTCTGTAACGGCCAGAGAGGGGTCAGTGAGTAAGCGGGGCCCCTGTGCGTGGGGTGACAGATTGAGTGCATAGGGCTACCCCAGGATGTCATTAGGGAAAGAGACACACAGGTGAGGCTGTGACGTGGAATATCCCCCACTCAGAGAGAGGGTGTCGCCACATGGCTGTGAGCCTCTGGGTGCGGGGCTCCTCTGGGCTGCTCCTGAAGGCGGGGCCTCCTGAGAGGAGCCACGATGCACCTTGCAGGTGGTCTTTCCTGCTTTGGCCAGAGCCCCATGGCTAGTGCCTGTGGCTGAGGCCCCGAATGGTTCCCCAGGACTAAGTCTCAGGAACCAGGGGCAGAAGGAGCCTCTCAGGGAAGATGGGGATGAGGAACAAGCCAAGGGGACAGAATGGATAAAAGTCTGGTGACCCCAAAGTCTCCACCCCTGAGAGCCCTGCCCAGCACCTGAGAGAGGCTGGGGGTGGGGGTGGGGTGAGGGGTCGAGGGCAGGCAGAGAGGCAGTGACTGGGCCACTGAACCTGGATCTTCTCCTGGGTCTGGGTCTGGTGGATGGTTCTGGAGCAGAGAAGCATTTCAGGCCGACTGCAGGGCTCTGGCTCAGGCGGTGCTTCAAGCTCAAGCCTGCTCCAGACCTCCACGTGCACCCTTGGATGGTCCTTCCGGGGGAGCCCTCTGGGGTGGAGCCCCTCTGGGGTCTGCTGCTGTAGGGAGCCCCGACTCTGGGGTGGGGGTGCAGGAGTGAGGGTAGGGGTGCGGGTGGGGCCGCAGGCTCCCCTGGAAGGGAGTCTGTGAGAGGCCAAGGCTGGCATTGGGGAGGAAGAGGGAGCCGAGTTAATTACCACCTCGTCTGACAGCAGGAAATAGGGCCCCTGTGGTCCAATTCTAACCTCGGCAACATTTGGACATTTTATGGACGATGCCGCTGCCGTTTATGACAATGCACAAAACAGGTAATTGTGGAGCAACAGGAGCCCGTGAGAAGGCAGTGACCTCTGCGCGTACCGTGAGCGGCTGGAGGCTCCTGCCACGGAGGGAGGGAGGGAGCTCCCCCCAGATCCTTGCCGGGAGTCCTCTTTCCCTCGCCAGAGGGGCCGCCCCACCGCACAGGGGGTTCGCAGGCTCCCGGGTTTAGGGAAAAACAAGAGCAGCCCTCCTACCTGTGCAGCATCCCTGGCTTGGTGCCGATGGGCCCAGGCTGAGGAGAGGCGCTGAGTGGGGGCCCTAGGGCTGGGTCGCCCAGATTTGCTGCTGTTGCCGTTAGGGGCCGCAGATGCTGACCGCTGTAGACCCAGTGCAAGCCAGAACCTAACACGGCCTGGTCCTGCCCTGTCCCCCAGATTGTTCCTGTGCTCACCCCCACCCCCGTGTTGCAGCCGCTGTGCCGCCCACCGGCTGCGGGGTCTTCCTTTACTCTGCCAAAAAGGATGTCCTTCCCCAGAGGCTGGTCTCTCCTGGTACCTGCCCAGAGTCCCTGAGATGAAGTCTCTCCAACCCGGCCTCTAAGGAGCACTCAGAGGGTACTCCTCCCCCCACCCCGACCCCCCAACCCTATGTTCTTCTTCCTTTGAGTTTGCACAGGAAAATACCAAGGCTTAGGTCAGGCGCCCCTTAGTCCTCAAAGTGTCTAATGCAATGTGCGTCACCTCCTGACTGCCGTTTGCATGGCCCTTGACCACACATGCTGCCCTGGTGTTTATTTGACCTGTGACCGAATGGGTTCTTGGCCGCTTGGGGGGAACCCTTTTAATACAGTGGAGGAAACAGCTCTGATGGAGAAACTTGGGGGTCCGTCTCTGGGCACAGTTGGAATCGGGGTTTGGAGGGCTTCTGTCTACAGTCTCTCCGCCAATCCCACCTCCCCATCCCTACTTCCTTCATTGTTTTGGGGTGTTCAACCCAATGGGCCACCTTGGCCACCTGGTCTCACAGCCATACCTTCCAATGTCATCAGTCCGGACTCTTCCAGCTATTTCCATACTGTCCAGTGACCAGGGTTGGGGATGGATTGGGAGGGGTGGGGGGCAGGCGGTGTGCCCAACTCCCCAGAGCTGGGGATCCCACAGAAGGCCACAGGAGACGGTGTGCCAGGAATGTAACGCAGGGCCAGGGGGTCCCGATTGTGGAAACTAAGGGTTTGGGGTGCCTCGGGGGCCCCTCGGGGAGCAGACAGCCAGGATAAGATCCCCTGGGTGAGCCCTTTGTCTGTGGAACAATGATGCCACAGCCAGGGGGATAGTGGTTGGGGATGGGGGGAGGGGCTGGGCAAGACCCC
>PVJH01047049.1:0-10536 GCA_004026705.1 Nesogale talazaci
AAAAAAAAAGACTTGAGAGATTCAGTAATTACCTTTAATTACTACAGCACCTTCAGGTGAAATATGATGGAAGTCTATCTAACTTTATGTTATAGAATCAGGGACCATAAATGCAAATTATATGAAGATAGATTTGAGCTCGAGGAACCCTGGAGATAAAGTGGATTGTGCATTAGGCTGCTAACCTCAAGGTCAGCAGATTGAAATCACCAAGGTAGAAAGCGAAAACTTTCTATTCCCATAGAGTTCAAGTTTCAGAAACCCACAGGGACAGTTTCATCCTGCCTTTTAGGGTCACTGTGAGGTGGAATGGACTTAAAGGCAGTAAATATTCTTATACCAAACAAAGAAGCAGTGAGTTGACAATTCAGAGTAAATATCCCATCACTAGAAGAACTCAAGAGAAATGAGACTAGGCAAGACTCTTGATTGATGATGGAGGATGGTGATCTATAGGTGGGGGAAGAGAGGTGAAACACTGAAGATTTTGATTCCTGGTTTGAATTATTGAATGGAAAGTTGATCTGAGCTGTAAAGACTCACCTAATTCTCAATAAAAATTACTTTAAAAGAAAAAAAGAAAAGAGACAGATCATCTAATAAAAATGTCTATCATATACTCATGAATGAATGAGAAGAATCATTGTATTAAGTGGTGTGATGGGTATAGGTTTGTTATGCCAACATGGCCACAGAAGATTGGTGGGTCTGTTGTGACGACACGGCCAATGAAAACACGGGATGAATTGAAGGGCAGAGATAGGAAGGGCTCAGCGAGTGCCACCCTCTCTTTTGCTTTTGGATCTTCAAACCAGATAGCTGCCTTGTTTGTCCTGTGCCTCGACCTCCAAGCAACACTATCCGTGGGCCACCTAATCGTGGACTGTGGAGCTGTGAGTTGAGGTTCCTTCAAACCCTACTTCGCCACGCTCCTGGGATATTCATCTCTTGAGGTGGGGACTGTCGCACTCTGTCATCTGGCTGACTGTTGGTGACCTGCTCTGCTGTCTGCTGCCTGTGACCAGATAACCCTAATTTCTCTACAGAAGACTACTCACTCAGCAGCCCTCAAAACTTGAAGGTGTCTTCTAGCTGTCTCACGCAAGTGAGTTGTACCGAGCAATTTGTACTGCTTTATGGATAGTTAACTGTTTCTTTCTTATCTTATATACCCTTCTCTCTATATATATACATAAAGAGAATTACTAGTGTCTTGGTTTTATTTGTCTAAGAGAACTCTGCCCGACACAATTGTTAACTTACTTTATGACATAAGAACTGTTACTTCATTTGAATGCAACCCTGTGAGATATCCACTCTTCTGTTTCCATTTTCTTCATTAGTGGTGTGAGACTCAGGAATGGTCAGGGACTTGGAAAAGACAGAATTCAACTCCAGGCAATCTGACTGCAGAAGAAAGTCATTGCTTCATTTTGGGCTTGTGTACAGTGGAATCTCCTTGAATAGCTTTTTGTATCAGAGATACAAGTTGCCAAAGAGTGAAAGGTTTCCTCAGCTTTGAAGATCTAAATAAGAGGTACAAAGATCTACATTTGAAAATGTGACCAGAACAATGAAATTAATTTGAGCCAATAAAATCTAATAACTTTAATGCTATTTATTATACATTATTTTCTTTGTCAAAAATTTAAGGCAGCATCTCCATAATCTGTTAAATTGCATCTCCTTCCCAATTAGGGTATTTTATTACTACACAGTACTCTGTGTGTATGTCCACCCCATCTAGTTTCTCCCCTTGATTCACAGTGACTTCCTCAAATCCTCAATCCCACTTCAGTCTTGAAGCATTTGAATTGGACATAGTATTTGCCTTGAACAGTCTTCCCCCCAAATTCTCTGGGTACCTCAATCACATTTTTCACCTTTTTGGTTAAATATTACCTTTTCACTGCCACCTACCTGTATATCCTATATACATTAATATGTTCCATCCTTCACCACTACATTCACAAGTCCCCTTATCTTGCTATTCCTGCTCTTCTCATTTTTCCTCTTCCACAGCAGGCTGAACTTAGAACACTGCACAACACAGTATTTCAGGTGGCAATGCCTGATCAATGAGAGCCAGCACTCAAGATGAGATATATTTTATCCTGATGAACATATTAGACCACAAACAACATATTAGATCACAAATAATTCTCTGTACAATGAGTCAAGGAAATTTTACAAATTCATTACAGGAGATGTTATCTGTCCAGATATTCTAACTCCAAAGTTAATACAGAATGATTATTATAAGTTTATTTGTCAGTTCTCAAACAATTCCTGTTAAATTTCCAGTAGCATGAGTCAAAAAAAATCACATAGTGGTGAAATGAATCACTTAGTTTGTTTTTTAACAACCATTAAGGAAAGAGTCAACAATGAACAGAAATAAGTGTGCCTGTATATGAAATGATTGATAAACAAATAAAATTCAGCACCTGACATTTCCCTTATTGTATTTTCAAAGTGGCCTTGTTTGCAGCCTATATTTCTTTCTTCCCTGTATGAATCCCTAGCCCCAAGGGTCCCTTTTGAGCAGCCACACAGTACTCATGCAGGATGTCAGCTGTCTGAGGCACTGTTGATTGGACCATAATGTTCCCCAAGACAGTTAATAGATCAACTTTAAGGGCTTTCTTTAAAGTCCATGGCCTTTTGAAGTAACCAAAACAAGAGAAGAGGATGGGAAAGCCCCCTTTCTTGAACCTTAACAAGGATCTAAATTGGTATCAGAAGTTTCCAATGGCAAGGAGGAACCTTCTGTGTTTTATATCTTGGTGCACCTTTGACTCAAACATTCTGTGGTCTGTAATGAGCATTCATGGGTTCTGAAAATCTTCATCCCCCCATCTTCATCTTCCCTTCTATGCACCAATAAGATCATTCAGCATTCATTATCTTTTCTTTTCCCCTCTTTTCTATCTCCCAGTTCTATCCACCTCTTTATGCTTGCTACATTGTGGCTGTATAGATCCTTAAAGTCTTTCTACTATCAGCTGACTTTATCTTTCACAGCGAGGGATCTTCACCACTAATGCACATCTACAAATGCTGACTGCCTTTTGTAGTGTAATTTTAATTAATTTGGTATGTTTTTCTTCTTTTTCTTTTTCTGTTTTATAACAAAAAAATCCTCCTGTCCACAAGTGGGTTAAGAGTATGCTAGAGAAAAAAGGAATCAATTCCTGTAACACATACAACATTGCTGTGGGAAATTGATTTCTTCCAGGATTTAGGAAAGCCATCTTGATCTTGGGATACAAGCATTATTCTTACCCAAGGACAATGCTTTAGTGCTTTCTGTCTCTTGGGACTTATACCCCAAGGCCACCATTAGAACATGGTTGAATGATGCAGTGGCTTTAAATTTTTCAGAGCAACATACTTTTTTACCTCTGTGTTTGATTTAAATTCTGAAACATGCCCCTAGATAAATAGCCTTTTTCCTAGATGCATGCGCTCTCTTAGGTATATTCATAAAGCTCAGTGAACCTGAGTTTATGATGGAAAGTTAAGAGCACATTCATGATGTCATCAAAAAAGTTACATTTACATCTTTCATTTTCCTCTCTATCTACCATCTTCTCAGACTTTAAGCAACATAACTGTAATTTTTGGACTGTAAATGAAAGTATAACTCTGAATACAAGAATCAGCACTAAGTTGGTGTCCATGAAGAAGTCAAGAGGGTAAGTTAAAAAGTACTATGACTAGTGTCTCCATTCACACATACATCCATTTATTTCCAAGCAAAATATGTTTTAAAATGCTATGCAGTCAACACAATGTCTGGGGCATGTCTTTTGGCCTTTTTCTAGTTTGGGAAGCTTACAATTTTTTTGTTTATGGTAAATGGCTGCTTTATGTGCCCCCATGGTGGGGAAATGAATTTGAGATCCAGGAAAATATAAAATGTTATCAAAATTCAAGAGCTCATCTTCCCAAATCATTGGAGTTTGGCAACAAATTGCTGGAGTGCTGCCCACATAAAATAATGGTTTTCAGATAAACTAAGCACATAAGGGAAGTTAGAAAGGTGTTAAAAATAAACCAAGAGATGAAAGATCATCAACCTGTAAAAATGAAGTTGTTTGGGTTAAAGTTGAGAAACTGATAGAAAAGAAAACACTTCTGCTTTAAGAAAACTCATAGAAACAATTTAACGAAAAGAAAAACAACAATAAAAAAAGGATACAAACAGACAAAATCTACAAAAGATAAGGTTCAAGAATGGTCCAAGCACAGGGTTTCAAAAGCTAAAAGGTTACCAGATAACGTCTGAAGGGGACCAACTTGCCTTCCCCCAAAGCAATATACATTTTCCCTCATGTTCAGAAAACATTCATGCATGAAACTCAATAATTCCACTTAGTAGGAAAGTTTATTGGCTGCCAATCAAAAGTTATGGGATAGAACACTCCAGCTACTCAAAAATAGGGCTCTTGTTTCATTTTTATGGAATGTATACCCAGTTTGCCAGCAATATTTGTTAAAAAGAATGTCTTTTCTCTGTTTAATAAATTTTGGCCTTTCAGTGAAGATAAACTGTCTATATGTGGATGGATTAGCATCAGGGTTTTCCATTTTATTCCATTGGCCTATGCTTGTGGCTGTACAAGCTGATAGGTGCCATCAGTCAGTTCTGACTCATTTTAACTCTATGTATGACAGAATCAAATCCATGGCATGTACCATCCTCTCAATATTTCTTATCTTTGAAATCATCCTTACAGCAACAGTATCAATCATTTTAACACTTTTTTCGACATACAATTCACATATTACACATTTCAATAGAGCTATCATATTCTATAATTATCATCACCATAACTAATTTTAAGTCATTTCTTCTTCTTTGTACTCATTGTTGTTAACTCCCCACTTCCCACTAATCCAGTTGCTGTCTCTATAGATTTACTTATTCTCATATTCTCACATATGAGAACACGGAAAAAACAAAAGAGAAAAGTCAATCAAAAAGGAATGAATTGTTAAAATCTAGAACAATTATATATTGGATCAAATGAAAAGTAAAATGACAAAGTTTCACTTTTTTAAGTTAACGATAGCTGTAGTAATCCAACCTAAAGTTTTATCTTGTGTATCTGTCTTTTTTGTTGCCCTTCTACTTTACCAACTCTAATGTCCTTTTCCAATCACTGGTTTCTCTTGATATGTCAAAATTGCATAACACAAAGTCTTGACATCATTCCTTCCAAGAAGCAGTCTGCCTGTCCATTGTATTTTTAGTACCAGAATTGAAATGAATAAATTCCTCGTTAGCCTTTTCTTCATTTAAAATCTAACCATCATAGATATTTAAAGGAATTGAATTTGCCAAGTCTTGGTTCAGGTGCAGCTTAGTCATCAGAGTGACATCTTTGCTTTTTAACTCATTTAAGAGGTCTGGTGCAGTTGGTTTATCCAATGGAGTTTGTCTTTTGATTTCTTGGCTCCTGCTTCAATATGCATTGATTGTGGATCCAAGCAAGATCAAATCCCTGACATTGTCAATCTTTTCTTTATTATGATGTTACAAATAGTTTCATTGTGAAAATTTTAGTTGTCTTTATATGTAATCCATATTAAAAACTGAAGCACTTGACCTTCATCATCATGTATTTCACAAACAAGGGAATATTGCATGCTTTAATATCAGGAAAGGAATTCAAAAGGATTGTATACTATTTCGGTTGCTACTTTGCCAGCACTGAGCCTCACCCTTCTTGTCTCAGGGTGAGTATAGTAACTGATCCAAAAGCAAATTCATTGCCATTTAGTCCATTCCAATGCATAACAACCTTAGGTCCTTGTTGTTAGTGCCCTCCAGTCAGCTCTGGGCAACATTTTGTTGTGCAGTGTTGTGCAGTGTTGTGCAGTGTTGCACAACTGCCTCTTGATCAGTGTATAGGTTCCCTATTAGCAAAATAAAGTGCTCTGAAATTTCCATTCTTCTAAAGATTATCCACAGTTTATTATGATCCGTGGTCAAATGTCTTTGCACAGACAATGAAAAATAATTATACACCTTTCCACTATTCTATGCTTTCAGCCAAGATCCATCATATATCAGCAATAATGTCTTGCTAAATGTACTGATGCAAACTTTGTTGCATGATATTACACAAATTTTAATTGTGTGTGATATTGTTCTGTATTTTGTTCTGTAGTTTGAGCACTACCCTTGGTAGTGGAATGGGCACAAATTTAGATTTTTTCCAATCAGTTGGTCAATAGCTGCTTTCCAAATATGCTAGCATAGACAAGTGAACTTGTAACTGCTGAAACATTTCAGTCAATTCCTGGAGCTTTGTTTTTGGCTAACACATTCAGTAAATTTTGAACTTCTCCCTTACCTCCTGTAAGGGTGGAATGTCAAATAATTCTTTTTGGTACAGTGACTCTGTGAATTTTTTTCATCTTCTCCTCATGCCTCTTGCATCGTTCAAAATTTTATCAATAGAATCTTTCAAGAGTGAAACTTGGGGCTTGAATTTTTTCTTGATTTATTTCAGTTTTAGGTATTCTGAACATGTTCTTTCTTTTTGGATTTAATTCTAGATCCTTGCACATTTCTTTATAATAATTGACTTTCTTTTCTCAAACTGCCCTTTGAAAATTTCTATTCAGCTTCTTGACTTCATTCTTTCTCCCATTTTCTTAGTCTCTCTACAATTAAGAGCAAGTTTATGAGTCTCTTCTGACATACACTTTGATAGTTTTCTCTTTCCTTAATGACCTTTTGCTTTCTTCATGAATGATGTTCTTGATGTTTTCTAATGTCTTCTGTCATTAGTGTCGAATGTGTTCTTGAGATGTTCTTGATATTCAAGAGGAATAAATGCAAAGCTGTATTTTGGCTTTTGTGGAATGTTTTAATTTTTCTTTGGGTTTATTTGGAACTCATATATTAGAAATTGATGGTCTGTCCCACAGATGGCCCCAGTTCTGGTTTTACCTGTGGGTATTGGGGTTCTCCATTGTGTCCTTTGTGTGGTTGAACAGAGTATTTTCTATAAACAAGTCATTGGTTTTACAAAAACCTATCATGGGATCTCCAGGTTCATTTCTACCATCAAGTGTGTATTTCCCAATTTCTCCCTTCCACTTTGTTTTCAACTTTTGTATTCCAATTACCAGTAACTATCAATGCATTTCGATAGCATGTATAATTAAACTTTGACTGAAGTTATTGGCAGAATTCTTCAATTTCTTCATCACTAGTTTTTGTAAATGGTGCATAAATTTGACAAATATTTGCATTGATTGGATTTCTTTCAAAATACATAATCATTTCACATATAGCATTGTGATTCATGATGGTTTAGCAAAATCTTTCTGACAATGGCTGTCAGTCCGTTCCTCTTGATTGTGTTATTCCAAGCATAGTAAACCATATTATTTTTCTTATTCAAAATGGCTAAGGTCAGTCCATTTCGTCTCACTAATACCTAGGATAACAATATTCATGCCTTCTATTTCATTTTGACCACTTTCAATTATCCTAAATTCATACATCACACATTTCAAGTTATGATCATTAGGAGTTTTGAGTTGTATCCCACCATAAATGCAGAAGATCCTTATGGCTCCACTCCCATAGACTTTACCTAAATCACATCACCCTTGTCAACTCCCCTCCAAGAAATATGCTCCTCCTCAGTCACAATTTGAGTGCCGTGGAACTTGAGGAGTCTATCCTCTGGCACTATCTCTGACAATGTTTTCCTTTCTTTGTTTAGGATTTCAGTATTCAACATGATTCAATGCTATATGTATGATTTTCAGTGACATCTTGCAATGTGGGGAGCAGAGTCTTTCTTTGTTTTCTGCTCTTTTTCTGCAGGCTATACTGAAATGGGTGACCCTGCAGGCATTTGAAATAGCAGTGACATAGCTTCCAGCATCACAACAAGATGGTTTAAAAAGGGGAGAGGAGTCTTCCCTAATGAGAATGAAGCTAGATGGGAAATATAGAAAGAAGTAGGTCCCCAGTCCCAGTTCACTGATGTAGGCTCAGTACACCTCTGGGCAGTCACAGTCAAGTATCCAGTTTCTGACCAGTCTCAGCCTTAGAAAGGGAAGTCCAAAGCATAAACCTCCAACCACCACCCACAGATATTTTCCTTTGTGTGAGCCCCCATAGTGCTTTAATTTACCTTATGTGGCACTTCTAGCCGTGATCTTTAAACCCCTCACCAAATGACTGGTGAAACTTTGCATATTGGGTGCATTTCTCCTTATCTTAAAGGGACTGGGTAAGAGAAGTTGGGGAAAGATGTTAATAGGATTATAGGATCAAGTTGTTAGTGGTTTAGCAATCAGGATTAATTATGATTTTAAAAGCTAGTTGTAAAATAATCCATCTCAGAAGAAGGAATGAGGATAGGGGTTCTCACTTTCATCAAGAAGAAGAGCTGGGACTGGGGGATGTTTTTTGGAACCTGAGACCCCTGTGCAAGAAACCTGCCTATCTAGGAGATGTAGGAGAACTATGAAACCAGGCACTGAATAAGGAGAGCCTGGTTTGCTGATCCAAGAAATGAGAGTTGAGTGCCTCTGAGCAAAGCTTATGGCCCTTTGGAAATCGGTCAGCAGCACCAAAGGAACTTTGTAGCATTGCACACCCAGGAAAGAGATCGAGGACTATGTGGCTCAAAGATCAGATCTGGGAGGGTCATTCCTACCAGCATGACTGAGACAAGGCACAGTGGGCCAGAATTCCATCATTTATTCTGACTAACTTCCCTAGTAGACCCCATAATCATGAGTTAAAGAATAATTGAACCCAGGAGAGAAGTAGAACTTATGATAGAAGGGATGGTTTGTACTAGAATTTCTAAATTGGAAGATGAAAGCATGCCTCATTTCCACCCCATAGGAATCATCCTTAGAAATCACCCTTGTGTTATTCAGACATGATCATGTGCTTTTTATAATCAGCAATCCAAACAATTAGGAAACCTCCTAGAGACTTGTTTCATCCCCCATCACTGGATTCATCTTTGCCATGCAGTCTTCCTTCCCATCAGCATTCTGATCTGCTTATTGTGCTTTCCTATCCAAGATCCAGCTCATATTCTTGTCACCTATTTTGTTCAGGATTTTCCCAAACTACTGTGTGCTCAAATAGTGTTTCTGTGAGGTTGTCTTCTCTTAACTCATTAGTATTACCTTGTGTCTTAATTCTGTCTCCCTTTTAAAATGGAGTTCAATCAAGTAGTGTGTACTCTCATCTGTTTCAGTGTCTAAGGATTGTCACCTATATTTCTAGCTCTCAGATTTTCAGGGCCCTGTTATAGAGAGATTTGGTAAAATGTGTCTCTAGGATGCCATCTTGTTATGCCTCTTCAACTCTGAGATCTTTAAGCAGTTTATTAACATCAATGAAAGGAACTCAGAGCGCGTACACATTTGTGATCATGTAACTTTATGGAGATGAATATTGACCCTTGTAAGTGGATTCATGATGAAAGCCCAAAGGCCAGTACCTTAATAACAGAAGTAACATTGATTTGGATGTAGAAGGGTTGGGAGGACTGCTCTGATAAACTATTTTATAGTCTCATGGAGGTCGTTCAAGTCTTAGTTCCCTGGCTATAAATTATCATTGTGAAGATCCAAAGAGGAAAATGCAATGTATAAATTTAATAATATTACTGCTATTGTGTTTCTATTAGTTCAACCCTAACCAGCAGCTCCAAAGCAGAAAGACCTGGTGATCTGTTTCCAAAAACAGAAAAAAAAAGCAGCCAAGAAACACTAGGGGGAAGTTTTACTCCATCATATGGGACAGTTGTGAGTAAAACACAAATAAAGAAACAAACAAAAACCCTTACTTGATAGCACCAAAAAGATTCCTACTCTCACCAGTTCATTTGCTTTCTACAGTTGGAAATAACTAAAGAAGCTCCCAATCTCATTACATTATCCAGAATTAACTTCCTAAACTGTACCCTTGCATGCATGAAACTCAAGAATGAATCTTTACAGGACAAGATCTAACATTCCAAGAATAACACTGGTATTACTTCTTAATACTTTAAAAAGATTGAGGAGCTAGAGTTCCTGCCCACTTCAGCATCCACCCCCTTGCTGCCCACACTCTCCATTCCACAGTGTCCATTGCTAGGCTCCCTGCAACATACCTTGCCCTTCCATCTCTCTGTAGACTTTAAAGTGCACTAGTTATGATATAAAATTTGACTATTATTACATAAATAAAACATTTTAAAATAAGGAAAATCCAGTTATGAAACATTGAAATCCAGCAACTTGACTTGAAATTCCATGGTAGTAGAACAATGAGAAGCGAGAGTAGTGAATATATTCCCCCTTTTGATCAAAACCATTCTAATCCTTCAAATAATCACTTTTTATTGTCTCTAAATGTTAAAGCTAATTTGACATAAGGAATGCCTTCTTAAGACTTTTAAAATGAAATATACTCACGCTGACATTCCTAGAATATATTTTGTGGTAAGAATATCCTTCACAATCTCAATTGTTCCTGAATGTACCCTCCTC
>PVJH01047050.1:0-11511 GCA_004026705.1 Nesogale talazaci
CAGCCACCAGTCCTGGACAGCTGGCCGCCATGTTGCTTGGTGTGGTTCATCGAGGGCAGTTTGAGGACTCGAGTTCTGCTGGTGGGAGGCGGAGCCTTCCTGATGGAGTGGTCGTCCTCTCAGCTGCTCACAGAGGGTTGGCGTTTCGAACCTGCCAGATGCTCCGTGGGAGAAAGATGTGGCAGTCGGCTTCCCTAAAGATTACAGCTATATATAAAACGTAGCATTTTGCCAGTTTAAGCATTTTTAGCTGTGTAATTGGGTAGCTTTAGAAAAGTAAAATAATTCTAAAAGGGTTTCCTCCTGCAAGGGACACAGAACACTGACCATGTTTAAAATACGTGATGTCGCTGCCAGCTGTGTGCCAAAGAGAATTCATCCAATTTATAGAGCTGGGTTTTCCTAAAAGAGCTTTCCCGGAGGGGAAAGGAGGGGAGAGCACATTTCGAAGCCCACAGGAGCAGAGAGTGGGAGAAACAGAGAGACGCCCTAGTTCTACTTCAGAATGCTAAACACTAGGACAAAGCTAGACAGAAGCTAAAGGCGATGGTGAACATTGTGTGTAGAGGGAATAGAGAGTAAGTAAAACACATTCCAAATTTTGAAACCGATTTACTGTCAACATCCAAAATGCTTCCTCGGCCCCAAATAACTATGGTCCCATAACAACATCCTTTAAAAACCTCATTCCCATGTCAATCCACCTCTCGTCTGAGTCACACAGTCGCCTGTACATGTTAAAGCATACGTTCCCGTATCCAGAAGGCATGCTGAGAAGAGTCGTCTTTGCTGGAAGTGTAAATGACCCCTGGATTTGGTGGGAAAATGAAAGTTTTGTTTGCTGTTCGTCATCAACAAGTAAGCTCCAACTCATGATGACCTTTGCACAGCAGAAGGAAATGTTGCCAATCTTGTGCCACCTCCAGGGGATATTTATGTCTCTTGTTCTGCAGTTGCCCATGCCTATTCCAGTGAAGATATGCATCGTTCGCTGCCAACTCTCTACTTTACCAAGCACAGCTCCATTTTCCAACTCTTGGGTCTTTTCTGATGATTTATCCAAAGCAAATGGGTCCACATCTTGCCATCTGCACTTCTCCAGGACACGCGGGTTGCATTTCTTCCAAGACTGTGTGGTTCTTTCTTCTGAAGTCCTATGGTATTTCAATATTTTGCCAATACCAGCGTTTCAGCACATCAGTTCTTCTTCTTTTTTTCTCCCTCTTTTCACTCTCAAAGTCCCCATACATCAGAGACCACT
Source organism: Nesogale talazaci (assembly GCA_004026705.1). Taxonomy (NCBI): domain Eukaryota; kingdom Metazoa; phylum Chordata; class Mammalia; order Afrosoricida; family Tenrecidae; genus Nesogale; species Nesogale talazaci. The sequence continues at coordinate 1,262 of PVJH01047050.1, forward strand.
GTGATGAGGTCCTGTCTGGTCTCTGTCATGTAAGCCTTTGTCATCTCTATGTCCCTTTCACCCTTTAAAACTTTAGGAAGATTGTGTCAGGTTGGGATGGGCTGTGTGGAGAATAAAACTGAGTGGCACATATATAGAAAAGAAATTTATACCCAGAAGTAAATTTATTATTTTTTAAAATCATTTTATGGGGGGGGCTCATACAACTCTTTTCATAACCCACATATATATACCCATTATATACCAAGCATATTTGTACATATATTGCCCTATCATTGTAAAACATTTACTTTCTACTTAAGTCATTGGTATTAGCTCCTCATTTTCCATTTCCCTCCCCCTCCCTTTTTTCTCATGAACCCTTGATCATTTATAAAGTATCATTAATTTGTCATATCCTAAACTGTTCACTGTCTCCCTTCACCCACTTCCCTATTGTCCATACCCTAGGGAAGAGGTTATATGTAGAACCTTAGAATAGGTTCCACCTTTCTACCCCACCTTCTTTCTTCCCCCACCCCCACCCACCCAGTACCACCACTCTCACCACTGGTCCTGAAGAAATCATCTGCCCTGGATTCTCTATGTTTCTGATTCCTATCTGTACCAGTGTACATGCTCTGGTCTCGCTGGATTTGTAAGGTAGCACTGGGATCATGATAATGGTGGAGAGAAAGCATTTGTATGTTTTATCAAGTTGTATGTTTTATCATTACTACACTGCATCCTGACTAGATCTTCTGCTCCCCATGACCCTTCTGTAAGCAGATGTCCTGTTACCTACAGATAGGCTTTGCGTCCCCAATCTGTACTCTCATTCATTTTCAATGATATAATTTTTAGTTCTTTGATGCCTGATACTTAACCGCATCAAGACCTCGTAGTCATGCAGACTGGTGTGCTTCCTCCATGTGGGCTTTGTTGCTTCTGAGATAGATGGCTGCTTGTTTACCTTCAAGCCATTAAAACCAAAGGTGCTATATCTTTTGATAGCCGGGCACCATCAGCTTTCTTCACCACTTTTGCTTATGTACCCATGTGTCTTCAGTGATGGTTTCAGGAAGGTGAGCATCATGTAATGCCAGCTTAATAGAACAGAAGTAAATTTATCCTGGGACTGCAACCCTGCCAAGTCCAACTCAAGAGCCAGAGCTCTCTTCAGATTTACCTAGCCACTGGCTGCAAGGTGCAGCAAGCTACAGGGAGGTCACAGGCTGGTGAGCGCTGAGTTGTGTGGATCAAAGGTCAGTGGGAACTTGACTGAGCACCATAGCCCAAGGCTGGCTTCCAGGGTCAGCAGTCCATATGGGTTTGAGAGAGTCCCTTGGAGGTAGAAAGAGTCCCAGCAAAGATTTAGGTGGAGAGCCAGAGAGGAAAGAGAACTCAGTCTCTCTTTTAAAATGAGCACATCCCCCAACGAGGCATCATCAGACTGAAACATGATCAATAGGCTGGGCTCTTCCCCTAAATACTCACACAGCAAGTTGACATAAATCTTACTGCCACGGAGAATTTTGTGGCACATTTGTCCAATGAAATACACTCTTTCTTGACTACTGATTACAACTGTATGCAAATGGAATTTTGCTCTGATACAGACTTACTGAGAGGAAACACTACCTTTCTGTAATCAAAGGAAAAATACAGCTGTGGGCAGTGGGTACTTGAAGGAACTGAATGGAAATGGCTAATTGGGTGCTACATCAACTAAGTATTTGTTTATAGGCTCATTTCCCTTGCTTCTTCCCTTCAGCATGCAAGTCTTTATTGCAACAGAGGCAGAGCCTACGTGTCTAAGAGATGTGGCTTGCCAGCCTAACCATATGGTAAAGACAAGTGTTCAGCATAACAATTCATGCACTGGGTTAAGTTAGGGTTGTGCCAATGTCAGATTTTTTTTAAAGTAGTATGCAAGAAAATGATATTATTCAAGGATTCTAGCATTTTTTCACTTTAAATAGCTTCCTAAAAGTATATAGGATGAGTACATTATGCGGGGGCAGTAAATTATTTAATGTGCTCTTCTAGCCAAAGTCTTTAAATCCCACCAAATGGCCTTTCTCTGCATGGTTTTAGGGAGAAGGTGGGGAAAGATACTGATATGATTTGTCAGTAATGAAGAACAGAATTCCCTGGAGGGTCATTTTGCTGAGTATAAAATGAGCCCTCGAAGAAGCAGAAGGAGGGATCTCATTACCAGCAAGATCCAGAGGGTGGGGGGTGGGGGGGGTAAGCTTGTTGGAACCAAGACTCCTGTGTCAGTCTGGTAGACAAGAGAAACAAATACATAGACATACATATGGATATAAGGGAAAGGTTTATATACAAGAGGAATGGAACACTGAGAAAGCATCTGAACCCAGTCCAATTTAAGATCATAAGCCCAATGTTAGCCCAATATGTCTGATACCAGTGTATAAAATCTCCTTTCGACTCATGAAGCACGTGCAATGACACCAAGACAATCACAGGGCAGTGAGTGCAGTCTTGTGTATCCAGCGGCAGTAGAGGCATCCCAGCGTTGGCAGGGGTCTCCCCGTTGGCTCCTTGTTTCCAGAGCTCAAGGTTCATCATCAGTATCCAGTGGCGGTAGAAGCATCTCAACCCTGGCAGGGGTTTCTCTGTGGCTTTTCCAGGGGTCTGGTTCCATCAGGGCAAGACCATGTGGTTTCTCCTTCTGCTCCTTCAGTTCCTAGGACTCAGGGTCTATCAGTATATTGTCATCTTGTCATCTGTACAGCATCTCCAAGGAACTGAGTCTACAGTCTCTCACCTCCAAGGGGGAAATACCATGAGATTTCCCAGAATTCTCAGAGAAAGCCATGCCCACACAGAGATCTCATTGGCTCTCTCCAGATTCACAGGCTAGACTCCAGCACTACACTCCCAATCATGAAATTGACACCAAATTACATGACCACAAAGTACCAAGCCACAACCCCTGTGCAACGAGCCTGCTGAATCAGGAAGGAAGACAGACCCTCAATCGAGCAGCAGCAGAACCAGGAACCAGAGCATACAACAGAGAGATGGACTTCCCAAACCATGGAGCAAGTCAAACTGAGTGCTTTTGTCCAGGAGGTTAGCTTGTTGAAAGGGGGCCTCTGAATCTTTACTTGGGAGAGCTGGGCAGGCTGGCCAGCAGAAAGGGAGCTGAGAGCCTTTGGACTGAGAATGACTGTAGTGGGTGCCTCTGGACACTTAAATCAGGGAGCTGGGTTTTCCAATCTGCAGAAATTGAGCTGCATGCCTTCCATTCGGCTGTCAGCATTGGGCACTTATGAGAACGGTGTGCCTGCCTGTGTCAGCCCTGGTAGACTAGAGAAACAATTCATAGACATACATATGTCTATAAGGGTATGATTTATATATAAGAGGAATAGGACATTAAGAAATCATCCCAATCCAGTACAGTACAAAGTCATAAGTCCAATAGTAGCCCATATGCCTGATACCAGTCTATAACGTCTCCTTCTGATTCACAAAGTCATAGGCCAGTGGGTGCAGAATCCCAGTGCTGGCAGGGGTCCCTCATGGCTCCTCGCTTCCAGGGCTCAGGGTCCATCAACAACATCCAGTGGTAGTAAAAGCAACTCAGTGCTGGCAGGGGTCTCCATGTGGCTTCTCCAGCTTCAGAGGTCTGGTTTCATCAGGGTAAGGCCACGTGGCTTCTCCTCTGGCTCATCCAGCTCCTCGCATGCTGCCATCTTGTCTTGTCCTTAGCTCATCATCTCTGAGACTAACTCCCAACAACTGGGAAGATAGCTTCTCATCTTCACGAGGGAAATATCGCGAGATTTCCCAGAAGTCTCAGGAGAAAGCCATGCCCACATGCAGGCCTCATTGGCTACTCAATGGTTATCCCCAGATTAACAGGCTAGACTCCACCCCTACATCTCAATCATGAAATTAACATAAGCACATGACCGCCACAGATGGAAACCCACAAGGGCATTTCTCTCCTGTCCTGCAGGGTCTCTATGAGCCAGAATGGACTCAATTGACTAGAAATAGAATGATTCTTATACTCTTACAGTCTACTAAGAGAATAACTGAAACCATGTGAATTACACATGTAATCAGGGTCCTAACTCCATGCACTTAACCCAGTCGTTTTTATGAATGTTCTCTATGTTACCTCTCTGAGGGACTCTCAGTGGGGTCATGGTGACACAGTGGACTGCTCTCGGCATGGTCAGCAGTTTAAAACTGCCAGCGCTCTATGGGAGAAAGACCGGGTTTTTGTCCTCTCACAGAGAGCTACAGGCGTGGAAACCCACAGAGGCACTTTCACCCTGTCCTATAGGGTAGCTCTAAATCAGAATCAACTCAATGGAATTGAGTTACTCTTTTTTCTTTTCATTTTACCTTTCTAGAATGTAAACTTGATTGCAGTGGCTGTACAAAAATCATGATTCAAGGGTGGTTGTTTCTCAGGGCAGTGTGGCAACTGTTGTTGGAGCCTGCGTCCTGGAAGCGAGGAGCCCTGGGTAGACCCCTGCCTGCGCTGGGACTCTGCACCCACTGACCCGTGACTTTGTGAGTCGGAAGGAAACTTTCTAGACTGATATTGGGCATATGGGCTACTATTGGACTTAGGACTTTGAACGGGACTGGGCTGGGACGCTTTCTCAATGTACCATTCCTCTTGCATATAAAGCTTTTCCTGATATACATATGCATGTCTATGGATTTGTTCCTCTAGTCTACCCGGACTAGCACACCATCAATAGGAGTAGAAAGTGTCCCATTCTCCAACATTTATGTCTATTTAAATTACATTCCTAAAACAGAAAAAAAAAAAAATGTTGGCAAAGTAGAAAAATGGCAAAGTGGAAAAATGTGGGAAAGTGGAACCCTTATCCATTGCTGTTGTGAATGCAAACTATCATCACTGTGTGGGAAACAACGTGGCAGCTCCTCAACAATATTGAGAGAATCACTTCCTATCTGACCCAGTCATTCCACTCCTCAGTATGTAAACTGGAGCAAGACCACTGTCGTGAAGCGGTTCTGACTCATCGTCATTGTCCCTTTGGGTTTCTGAGATAGATCATCATTCTTTAGAGGGACAGAGAGCTTCATCTTTCTCCCACCGCGTGACTGGTGCATTCCAACTGCCGACTTTACCATTACCAGCTCCGCGAGGATGCAGTCAAGTTCCCAGGTCTATAACAGACTTAGAGGCAAGGAGGGTGAGGCTTCATCTCGTGGACTTTAGACGTGTTTTCAGGAAAAGCAAGTCCCGGGAGAAGAGCATACTAAGGAGAGTAGAGGAGCACCAAAAAAGAGGAAGACCCTTTAAGAGACGGGTTGACACAGTGCTGGCTACTTGTCAGCTTCCTTCATAAACCCTTTAATCATGAATGTTGTCTGTGAGTCCTTTGGGGTCGTTGCCATGGGTTTTAGAACCTGCAGGTAAACTAAACCAAGGACCTCACTCACGACTGCCCAGTGGAGACTGACTCATAATGAACCCATAGACCAGGGAAGAACCGCCCCAAAGGGTTCCCAAGACAATCGCTCTTTATGGGAGTGGATAGCCCTGTCTCTCTGCTTCAGCATGCCAGGGGCTTTGAACTGTGCAATTTGTGGTGAGCCTAGTGTATAACCCCTACGCCACCAGGGGAAAATGCCATTGCTCTTGCTAGGGACCATCAAGTCTGCTTTGTTGCGACCCCTTAGAGACCCTGTGCACCACAGAACCAAACACTGTGCAGCCCCGCACCATCGTCACAGTGGTGACTGCCCCCATTGAGACAGCTGCTGTGGTCATCCCGGGCCTTCCCCTGCACTTTACCGAACAAGCTGGAGGACATTAATGAAGGCCATACACTTAACACCAACGATCTACTTCTTTAAAAAATAAGCTGATACTTTTGCCAAATTTTCAATTCTTCTGCAGCACCGAATTCTTAAAAGACTATTGAAAAAAATCATTTCATGGGTCAGAACCTGACATAGTGTATGATACAATAATCGCCATTTATATATTGTTAGTTACCCCTCCCAATGCAAGAGTGTCATTTCCTTGACCTGCAGAGCTTGCAGGTGTATTCTTTTCCTGATCCCCGAGCCTAATGATTGCACTAGTAGATAATATTTGTAGGAGGGAAATGTAAATGAATATGATCTGTTGAGGGTTAAGATCCTGATCTCCTCAAGATTACCTATCATACCTAGTAAACATTTTCCTGATTATATTAAAATAGTTATGCTAGAATGGTCTTTTATAACCAAAGGAGATATACGTTGAAGCATGATAGCTTTGCTTTTTTCTTTCAATGTTTTCCTTTCCTTCTTTCTTTTCTTCAGTATGTTTTTTAGCAGTTAGATCTCTCATCAAAGGTGAAACTCGTAGACTGCGGGGCTCTTCCCATTAGAGACCATCCCCTGCAGTGCTACCACAGGCCTTCTAGCATGGTACAGAACTGACTCCACAGCCATGGGTAGGGCCGAAGCAGCACGAGCTTTCCAGTCTCCTCCACCTGGGTTCAAGACCTAGCTTAGCTACTTGGTCTTTGTGCTCCTTGGGCAAGTTATTTGGCCTCCCAGTTTCTTCATCTAAAGAAAGGAGATCAATAATGTCTAGCTTTCCAGGGTTATAAATAATCTATATAATATGTGATATAATAATTCCAGGCACATAATAACAAATAAATAACTCGCTGCTGTCAAGTCGTTGCTAATTCATAGTGACCCTAAAGGATAGGGTAGAAGTGCCCCTATGGATTTCCCAGACTGTGCTCTTTACAGGAGTAGAAAGCCCCATCTTTCTTCTAAGAGCAGCTGGTGGTTTTGAACCACTGACCTCAAAGCTAGCAACCCACCTCATAGCCCCTGTGTCACCACGGTTTCTCCTAGCACATGACAGGTATGTAATACACTGAGGGGTGTCTAATCCAGTGAGATCATTCCAGAGCTTATTGACCTGCAGCTCATTACAGAAAGACACTGCATTCTCCACTAATATCAGTTTACTAGTTGCCTGTTTCTAAACAGAATGTTTCTCTGCATTTCAAGATGTGCAGCGTATTTGGCATGGCAGTTTCCAGAAAAAGGGTCTTGAGGTACAAGCATCTGTAAGTGCTCAGCAGGCTGTAGGATGAGGAATGTGCCATAGAACCGATGCAGTTTAGGTGGTGGAGTGGAGATGCAAAGAAAGCTTCAACCAGTGATCTAGAAGTCACCTCTCAAAGATTGCCCAGCTAGCTAGCAGTGTACGGTATCTCATCTTTATGCATACTCACATGAAAAGCATGTCATTTCTAGTTTGGAGAGTGTCTTCTTGTTTATAAGGCATCATGTCTTTGTGTCTATCTCTCTTCTTTCCCAAGAAGAACTCTCTAGTCATGTATTTATTCAGCAACTAAGAGTTGCATAATTTGTGTCAGGGACTTTCCTAAGAAATAATGATGCCAAAGTGATGAAGATTGTACTCATGCGGTTATCTAGTATTGCTGCAGAAGTACCGTAAGGGAGCACATGACATTCTATCCTGGAATACTCCAAAAGTGTACGTTCTTAACACAGACCGAACACATCCACTCATCACACATCCTCCAAATCTTAGCACTTAGTCCCAAATCTCATCTTCTGAATCATCTCAATCAAATATGGGCAAACTTATCCCATGTGGGGTCAAGAATCCTTTACACTTGTAAATCTATGACATCTAAAAGAGACGTTGCCTGCTTCCAAAATACAGTGGTGGGCAATCAGCCATATTTCCCCAAAAGGGCACTATTTGTCCAAAGTTCAGAATGCAGGACCTCCAAGGCAGAGAAGAAGGACAAATGGAAATGGGAAATTACAGAGGAAGTGTGGTAAGTGCTGCTACAGTGAAGGAATTACAGGGGGAGAATGTCAGGAAATAAAATATGTGTAAGTAGTTGAAGGGAAACTTAATATATTTTGTGAACTTTCAACAAATTCCAATAAAATGTTCCCATTACCATGTATCACATATATACATATGTGTGTATATGTGTATGTGTGTACATATATATATATATATATATATATATATATATCAGGAGCAAAGTAAAATTTTCCATTATAATTGGGAGAAACTAAAAAAATAAAGGATAAAACCAACCTAACTTTACACTGAGCTCAAATCCATATGAAAGACTATATAGTCTGATCTTCATTAGTAATTACTTCACACCCTGCACATTTCCAGCAAGCAAGGTTGTTTCACCTGTAGATCATATGTCACAGGTTATTAATGAGCTTTCAGATCTTAACGCTGAATTCCTCTGGATAAAGTCCAGCTTCTCTGACACTTGTTCAAGAGATAGACTGAATAAAAATGGTGAACGAATGCAACCCTGATTCGCCCTTGACTTATTTTTAGCCAGGAAGTATCTGTACGGATGATTGCCTCTTGTTGTACAGCAGGCCAGACAAGTCCTGCATGAGCGCAATGAAGTGCTTTCAGATTCTAGCTGTTCGCACACTTTGCTTTTATCTCTAATCTGTTCTGATCTACCGACCCTGAGACCTTTAGTTGACAGGGGTGGCTTGTCTGTTGCTTTCGAACCCCAGTCCACTTCCCCAGGTCTCCGCGAAAATGTCTGAAATGGACAAACGAGGAAGACGTGGTTCCCTTCTGAAGAATTAGCCACTGAAACCCCTAGGAGGTGTCTGAGAAAGTGCCAAAAGATGAGCCTCTTCCTACCTGGGTTAGAGGGGATGCAAAATACGCCTGTCAAAAAGCTCTCTCTAAGTAAACGGATTGGCTATTGTGCAGTTTAGGAGGCCAGCAGTCCAAAGTTGAAGCACCAGCTCAAAGGCAGTGGTTCTCACCCTTCTTAACTCCACGGCGACCCTTAAATACAGTTCTTCATGTTGCGGTGACTCCCAACCATAGCCTTATTTTCATTGCTACTTCATAACTGTAATTTTGCTACTGTTATAAATTGGGCAACCGCTGTGAAAGGGTCCTTTGATCTCCAAAGGGGTCACGACCTACAGGTTGAGAACCACTGCTCTAAGAGAGGGCTCTCTATCTAGCAGCTCCGGAAGAAGGTCCTTACCTCTTCAGCTTCTGCTTCCTAGTCCCTGAGAGCTCTCCATGTGTCTTGGCATCTCTTACCCCACCTCTGCTTCCCAGTTTGCTTGGTTAGTCTCTTTTATATCTCAAAATATATTGATTTAAGATACATCCTGCACTAACTCTGACTTAATCAACAGAACAAAAGCTATCCATTCCCAAATAGGATTATAACCACATAGACGTTAATAATTAAATATATCTTTTGGGGGGAGACAGACTATGATCCATAGCACCATCTGTGCCTTCCAGAATTGCATGCTCTCCTGGAGGTGAGTTGTGCATTCAGAGAGACAAATTATGGGGAAAGTTAACAGTGCTTGGTAGTGATATGAATATTGTGCTGTGAGGAAGTATATTGGGACGTAGTTAACGCTCCCTAGTGAGTTCAGCAAAGGCTTTGCAGAAACTGTGAGGATGGGAGTGACAAAGGAAATTATGAGTTTAACCTACTAAATGGAAGGACAACATGCTTCCATACAGATATATAGGCATGAATTGTAGATATATAGGTTTATAGGTATGTAAAATTATATATAATTACATATGTATGAATCCAGTTTAGTTGCTTCAAAGTGATTCAGCATCCACTGATTATTGGAAATAAACTTCTTTGAAACCACATGAAAACTCTGGGAGTGGGTCCAGCAATCTGTATTTTAATTAGCCCTCAGGATGATTCTGATGTCAATAAAACTTTGTCTTGTCATTTGAAAATATGACATGGAAGTAAAAAGTATTGTATTTATTTGCATAACGTGTAATGCAGTGATATCTAGCATGGTATACCTTTGCTACCTCACCGCACCTTGTTTCCACAAAAACTCAAAGTGGTTTATAGAGTTATATGTAGAATCAAAGTGGTTTCTAGAGTTACATGTAAAATCAAAAAGGAAATAGAGTGCAAGTAAAATAAGAGCAAAAAAGAAAGAAGACAAAATCTAACAGAACATAATTGTCATTGTATACATTTTGGTAATCAAGTAAGAGAGGAAACACAGTTATACAAGTAACTGTACCCACAAAACGAAAAGGGAATTGTTAAACCCACAGCTCTTGCTGAGGGCATTGATAATGCCTGAAGGCATTGTCCTCACAGCACTACATCCATATGACAGTTGATATCCCAACATTGAAAACATCAATAATGAGTCCAACTCCTGGCTGCAGGACAGGGGTGGAATATCAGAGA
>PVJH01047051.1:0-11505 GCA_004026705.1 Nesogale talazaci
TCACTGTCTAGACAAGAACGAAGACAACAGATGCACAAACCTACCCGATGCAACGGCTGTCGGGCTTGTACCGAGAACTGTGAGAGCGAGCGCCCATAAAATGATCCCGAAGTGAAAAAGAGGGGGCAGCCGAGCCTCAGAAACCCCGGGGGGTGGGGGCCTGTCCACCAGGCTGGGTCAGAATCGGCATCGACGGGGGTCAAGGGCACCGAGTGCTCAGGTCCAACAGTCGTTGTGAGGTTGGCACAGCGCGGGCTTCCCTCTGTGGTCCCCGTGGGCTCCAGACCCACCTGAGGGACAGTCTCACTGCGCATGGTCACCCCGCCAGGTGGCTCATCAGAAGGCTGGAGGTTTGCGCCCAGCCAGGGGCACCTCGGAAGAAAGACCCGGCAAGCTACATGCCGAAAAGCAGCCATCCACAAGCTGGGGGCGGGGGCACATGTCTCCCCTGACACGGATGGGGCCCTGTGAGTCTGCGGCCCCGGCACCCCACTCGTCCTGACGAGACAAGGGCTCGATTATGAGTAAGGCCTGTGAAGGAGCTAATGGTATACCATCAACATTAACGAGTTGAATTTGATAATTACACTGTGGGGATGTGGGAAGACGCCCTGGTATTTCAGGAAAATAGAGACAGAGATAATCTAAGGGAGAAAGGGCATTCTGTCTGCAGTTCCCTCCTGGTGGGAAATAGCAATATAATGTTTCTGTCAAGAGGGAGGGAGGTGAGGGGACGATGGAGGAGGAGGGAAGAGGAAGGGGCTGGACCAAGGAGACAGGAGAGAATGTTCGAAGCCAAAGGGCTTAAATGGTCATCCTGGGGGAGGTTGGGTGGGGGAACATGGGAGTTCTTGGCATTATAAAGATTCCAAGAAAGAGCACTGAGGGAATCCCTAGAGGTCAGAATGGTGGGCCTCACGGGCAGGCACTGACAGGGAAAGGTGTGAGGCGCCCTCTGATCCTGAAGACATTGAATTGCCTGTGGTGGGTGGTGGGTGGCACTCATCAGAGATGCTGCTGTTCTCCTTGGGGTGGGGGTGGGAGTGGTGCGGGGGGCACTCCCTGGAGGAGGGGCTGCTTTCAGGGCTGGAGCGGGAACCCCCAGAGCATCTCAGAGCCAGGACGTTCATAAAAGACTGGAAGAGCTCCTGAAGGCGGCAGCCGGGACCACGGGAGTCACAGAACAAGCCACAATGCCACTGTCATCGTTGTCGTGGCTGTCGTGACTGTCCGGGCCGTTCCAGCTCATAGCGACCTCAGTCCCACTGAGCGGCGCCCCGCCTGCCCTGGACCATCCTCCCGACAGTGGCTATGTTCCAGCCCATCTGACAGAGCGGTGCCGCTCTTTTTGCTGGCTAAAGTCATGGTGGTTTGGGCTTTTACATTCCAGACTCAGACTAACATGCTGGAAACTCGATGAAAAGGGGAGCAGAGGGGGGTGAGCAGAAGGGATGCTTCTTTTGCCAAAGAGATTCCAACGAGTAAATGCAGGATAAGGGAGAGAGAGAACCACACACACACACACACACACACACACAACCCACAAAGGAGCCCTGCTTGCATTATGCTTACTCCCTGGGCTGCAAACCGTAAGGTCAGCAGTTCAAAACCACCAGTCACGCCGAGGGAGACAGCAGGACTTTCTACTCCCGTCTGGGACACCCACAGGGGCGGTTTACCCTGTCGGATGGGCTGGAGGGCGTCAGCATCAGCTGATGGCAGTGAGCTTGCCCAGTGGAGTGAGGAAGTGCCAGGAGCAGCCCCACAGCCGGCCATCCATCAGCTGACTGCGACTCACCTGGGCCTTCCTGGACAGAGCAGACCTGTCCCAGGGGGTTTCTGGGGCGCTGACAGGCTGGTTCTTCTCCAGCAGAGCAGCTGGGGGGTGGAGCAGCCTTGGACGCTTAACCAGCAGAGCCACCAGGGCCCTTCACTAACTGGGCAGAGGCTCCCCCGCCCGCCTGTCCTACTCACAGCAGAGCCCGTGATGATGTGGACAGGACCCCGGGGGTTGGTGTAGGGCATCGCTTGGCTCCCGTTAAACACCTGGAGGGAGGGATGGGGAGGGGGGAGGAGAGGGGGGTTGGTCACAGGGCATCTGGCAGGCCACCAGCCACGAGGACCCTGGGTTGCCCGGTGCCTCACCTGGTAGTTGTAAATTGGCCACAGCCGTTCGTACGAGTGCTCGTGAGCCCACAGCTGCAGGTCGACCCCTGATTCACAGCAAGAGGAGGGTGGGGATCAGGTCTCTGAGTCTGGGAGAGATGGGGGTGGGGGCAGGGGTGGAGGGAGGTGGGAGGAGGGTGTGTCCAGGGTCTGCTCACCGTATTTGTAGAACAGATCCTCCAAGCCATATAATCTTCCCAAGAGACCTTTGCGGACCTGGGAAAGATGAGCCAGGAGATAGTGGGGTCCTTGCCTGCTCTTGTTCCCGCCCCCCCGCCCCCTCGCCCCTTGACCCCGCCCCCGAGCGGAGTCCTCACCCTGCTTTCGTGGTGGCGACAGTCGTCCAGGTCGGCGTTGGAGCAGTACATGGGCCGGTGACCCATGGTGATGATCCACGGCCGGGCTGCCCGGTTCTTGTTGGCCTTCTGTGGAGAGGGGTGCAAAGTGAGGGGGCGGGGCTGAGGCTGGAGGGGCGGGGCTTGGAACTGGGGGCAGTGCTGGGGCTGGAGAGGGCGGGGCTGGGGCCGGAGTGGGCGGGGCTGGGGCTGGAGTGGGTGGGGCTGGGGGGCCTGGCTGGGGGACCCAAGGGGACCTCCAGCCCGCTTACCTGGAGGTCGCTCTCCAGCCAGCGGAACTGTCTCTCCACCAGGTGGGCACCGTAGTGGAGAAAGAAGTAGACCTCGGTGGAGAAAGAGATGATGTGGGCAGGGCCCAGGTCCCAACTGGCGCAGTGAAAAGGCAGATTCAGAGGTGGGGCCTCCTTCAGGGGAGGGAGCCCAGGCCCCCAGCTCCAGCCCCAGGTTACCTGTACCAAAGGCCCTCCGTGTTCCCTGGCATACTGAAGCGAGCCTTGTAGTTAGAGAAGTTGCTGTGGAAAACAAGGTCCGGGGTGAGGTGGGGCCTGGCTGCCAGTGCTCCATCCACACCCCGTCCCCACTGTCGGGCCCAGAGTTCCGCTCCCCAGCCTGCCGGAGACTAGCAAGGCAGCCCGGCTCTCCTTCCTCCAGGGCAGGCGCTACGGTCTGAGAGACTCCAGTTAGACACCCAGCAGCCCATCCATGTCACAGGACCACCCACTCCATCCAAGGAAGCCGCCCACCCAGCCTCCGCCGCCCGCAGCTCCTGGTCCTCACTAGCGTTGTTCGTGGTTCCCGGGACAGGTCATGTAGGGCAGGCTGGCGGCCAGGGGCTCGATGAGCCTCATGAACTTGTCCCCCACACGGGCGTTGTCCTCGTCCATGTTGTACGCAAAGTCTCCTGAGGAGGGGAGCGGGGACAGAGGAGGACTCAGACCTGGCTCTGTTTGGGCCCAAACAGAGGGCACTGGTTGCAGAGGTGTGGGGCCGTACAACCCTCGGCCTTCCAACAAGTCCAGTCCCCTGACCCCTACCTCACAGCCACCCTCACTGACCCTCGGAACTGATCCCTCAACCGCCAGTCTCCTTGATGCAAGGCTCTCGTAAGCTGATGCCCAGAGAGGGGCAAAGTGTTTGCCCAAGTTTACGGAGCTGGTCTGTGAAGATACCAGGGTCCAATTCCAGGCATCGGATTCTAGAATCTACACTAGAACCACACTGACCCCACTCACCCCCTGCTTCCTAAAGGGTAGCAGCTGGCACTCACTGAGCAGGGTTATCATGCCAGGCAGTGGTCTGTTCCACAGTGTTTCGAGGTTTTAAATCTTTACAGAGCAGAGAGCCTCATCTTCCTCCCACTGAACCTCTAGTGGGTTTGAACTGCTGACTTTATGTGCCCCGCACTTTCCCCACCAGTAGCTCCAGGGCTTCACACCTATCACTTACTTCATTGTCACACCAATCCCGAGTTCTGGGGCAAGGACGCAGAGGTCACCAGCCATCCAGCTCTACGGCTGGGCGCTTGGGTGCTGGGATCAAGCTGGGCAGCATGAGAAGCCGGCTGCCGAACCCGGGGGCCAGCCTCCTCCAGCTCCTTCGGATCCAGGCGGCCCCACTCCGCCTCCTCCATCTCCCCGCAGTCCACCCCCTTGCACCTCCAGGGCACCCTTGCCGAAGCCTCACCCACATGGAGAATAGCGTCGTACATGCCCTTCTGAACGTCCCTGCGCAGCCGGGGCAGAGCCTTTGGGTTTTCGGCCCCCAGGTCCCCAAACACCGCCAGGCGGGGGCTCCAGTGGGTCCCTTTCTTTAGGGTCCTGAAGCGGAAGCGGCGGCTCCAGCCCTGGGCACTGCCACAGCGGTAAACTGAGGGAGAGAAGAAGGTGGGGTTCGGTCGGAGGATGCCTAGGACCCTCCCACCCCCACCCATGTTCATTGAGCAGAGGCAGAGCAAGTATTCACCACCCCCCTCCCCCAACCTTCCCCTTTCCTGCCAGGGGCTCAGGCAATTGGCTCGCAGATAAGCAGAGGCCTCACCAGCACAGTCTCAGCTTCTGGCCCGCACCCCAACTTCTCCCCTGCCCTGCGCTGCCCTCAGCAGCCCGTCTCACCATACTGGACCCCAGGCAGCAGCCCCCGAAGGACCACCCGGTGTATGAAGAGCTTCCGGCGCTGAAGGCCCCCGTCCACAAAGGGGCTGGAAGTGCCATGGGCCCGGAAGGGCAGAGGCCCTGACAGCTGCAGCCCAAACTGCACCTCTGAGCGCGTCGGGACCCACGTGGTCCAGGTGACTGTCATGGCGCCCGGCTCATCTGAAAGGAAAGGCGCAGAGGGGGTGTCAGGGAGGCTGGGGCAGGGAAGGGCAGCAATAACGGTCACCCCTCCTGAGCTGTGTCATTAAGAAGCTCATTCCCAGGCTCACTCCCTGCTCCTGTTTCCTTGGGCTGAGTAGCTTCCTCCTTCTGAGCCTCCGTTTTCTTAAAGGGAAAACGAGGTCGCAGTCCCTGCCTCGCACAGGGCAGTGAGTCTGACTGCAAGTGGAGGTGTGAGGAGCCCTGCTGGAGCAGGGGTTATGCATCAGGCTGCTAGCCTCAAGGTCAGGAGTTCGAAACCATCGTCCGCTCCCAGGGAGAAGGCTGAGGCTTTCTGCTGCTGCAGAGAGAGAGAGCTGCCGTCTCTCAGAGACTCACAGGGGCCAGTCCAGCCTGGCCTGTGAGTCAGAATTAAACTCATGCAGAGAGGTGGGGTTCTTCCTGTTTGGGGCTTGGTTTGACCCCACAGACTTGTGAGGAGGCTCAGAGTAGAGACAAGTAAAGCATGCCTGGTGCATCGTTAGGGCCCCTGGGTGGCGCAGATGGTTAAGCGCTCCGCTCCTGACCAGAAGGATGGAGGTCCCAGTCCGCTCAGTGGCCTGGTGAGCTGTGTCCCGGGGTGCCAGCCGTGGACACCCCTGAGACGCCATGCACTCTGGATCAGCAGCACCGTGTTTGGCGTGATGTCCTGGCGCTATGTGCTCCCTCTCCCACGGCCAGGGACGCCAGGCTGACCCAGAGTCCCCTGTGGGATCCACACGGACTGTAAAGCTTCACAGGAGCAGAAAGCCTGCTCTTTCTCCCCGGGAGCTGGATTCAAACTTCTGACCTTGAGAAGAAGCCCTCACCACTTCTCCCACAGGGAGCCCTCACAAACCCAAGCTCCAGGTGGACCCCAGAGGCCAGGGTAGAAGCGCCCCTGTGGGCCGTTCTGAGACTACAGCCCTGCAGGGGAGTGGAAAATCTCCTTTCTCCATGAGGAGCAGGGCCGGTTTCGAACTGCTGATCTCGGGGTGAGTTACTGAGGGCGTTGTCCCCTGCACTGCGGGGCTCCGCAAGCGTGTGTGAGCTGTGATGATTGAGATCGTGGCTGACTGGGTGCGGGCCAAACGGTTCCCACACGCCACATTATTTGGACGTGGTGGATTCAAGGTGAGGAGCCGGCTAAGTCACATGGACAGGGCCCAGGGCAGCTCTCAGGCAGCAGGGACTGGTGCGAGCCATGGAAGGGACAGCCACCCATCGCTCAGGGGACACAGGACAGGCACAGGCCCAGGGTGGACCATTCAAGAGCACTCTTTAGGAGGCGGGCTTCCCATCCCAGGAGCCCTGGAAGCTGCGGGGCTGCTAGCGGCTTGCAAACTGCAAGGTCAGCACTTCCAGACTCTGGGCAGTGTCACCGCAGGACAAAACGGGGCTTGTGACTCCCATGGAGAGCAAGTCTCAGAAACCGACAGGGGCAGTTTGACCCAGGGCCGCTAGGGTCGCCACCCATCGTCATCCACTCGATGCTGGGTCCATGTGTCCCAAGTCGCGCGCACTCACATGAAGGCTGTAAAACTCCCACACACCCGGACGCCTGGACACAAGCGTGGGACGAGCAGGGTCCTTGGAAAATGCACACAGACACGATTTGCGTGGCGGCGCTGTTTCTAAAGCGAAATGCAGCCAGTGAACCGGGAGCTCGGGCGCAGAGAGGACGGCGTAGACAAGGCCTGGCGGCACCAGCGCACACATGTGCAGCGCAAATGCTCGAGGCCCGGCTCTGAGCGCGCAGGAGGGACCTCCCGGAGGTAGGGTTACATTCCGAAGGCAAAGTGCACGGACATCAACTGCCGGCTCCCCTTTGTGTCAGGGCTGGGGCGCGGCTGCACATTTGTCAAGAGAACTGCAGGAAGAGGTGGCTTATTGACGGGGTGGTGAAGGAGGCTGATGGGAGCGAGCTTCCCTGCATCTTTTGTTCCCTCTCCGGCTCTTAGGATATTTGGATGCTAGTCACGCTATGCATTCCTGTCACACACACACACACACACCCCAAAATAACCTAAAGATGGAGACCGATCGGAATGTGGGGACACCTCACAGAGAAGACGAGCGCCAACCAGCACACCGAACGCCGAAAAGACAGGAAGCTTCTGGAAGGGCGGTGGAAGAATTCAGGCCCGTACGGCTCGTGGTGAAGATAGAATGACAGCATGAACACGCATGAATGACCCTGGTGACCCGTGCCTGTAAAGACTGTTGGCATGGAAGCTGTTTGGTGACCTGCGTCTTTCCCATCATAAAAAGAAACAAAACAGGTCACGTAATCACCCTGGAAGGAGAGAGGTGGAGAGGGATGAACTCTGTGTGTGTGTGTGTGTGTGTGTGTGTGTGTGTGTGTGTGTGTGATCGTTGAACAAGGCTCGAGGCAAAGACAGCACTGTACACAAATGCCGTCATACAGTCAACAGGGGACAGTGGGCGGCTCTGAAAGGGCTCTCTGTGTGTACTGGAAGGGGACAGACACGTAAGCACAATGAGAACCATCTCAGCGTGGGAGAAACACAGCAACAGCAGGCAAAGACCCACAGGCCCCGGGTCGGTTCTGGAGCGTGTTGCCCTCTGTGCTACCCTGTCTGTGGGTTCTCAATGGGTGTTCCTCTCGCCCCAGCAGATGGCCTCATCTTTTCCCCGTTATGATTCAGAAAAGGTGGACCGCTAGAAGGCACCCTTGGCGCTGACATCAGCGGTATCGGTGTGAACTTGTCAAATGTAATATACCAGGGGGCTGCAAATGGTCCCCGAGGGGGGGGATTCTGTTAACTTTTAACTCTTTTGAACAAACTTTCTGGAGCTCCCGCCCCATATCTCCAGAGAGAAATATAGATATGAGCACACACACACTCGTGTACAGCCAGACGTCGCCAGTCTCTACCTGTTGATGGGATGCAGAGACAGTGACACCCAGTAGCATTCAGTGCACCCAGTGCTCAATCTTGGTCTCTCCATCCCCCCACCTTCCCAGAACAGGAGAACCAGGAAGCAGACAAGATGAACCTAGAACAATCCGGGGTGCTGCCAAACTAAGGAAGTGCCCCCCACAATTGACAGCCACACAGCCTGAGCGACTCAGAGCATGTCTGATCTGAGAAGCTAAGCAGAGTCAGACTCAATGCCACCACCCAGTGGATTCTGACTCGCAGCAGCCCCACAGGACAGGGTAGAACTGCCCCAGGAGGTTTCTGAGACAACCCTTTACAGGGGGAGAAAGCCTCGTCTTGCTCCCACTGAGCAGCCGGTGGTTTCGAACTGCTGGCCTTGTGGTTAGCAGCCCAACTCACCACCACTGCACCAGCAGGGCTGAGCAGGGTAGGGCCTGGTGGGAACCTGGACAGGACACTGCCGCCCCTGAATGCTGCAAGGAGTCTCTGGGCGGCATAAACAGTTAAGTGCTCAATGATTCACCAAAAATCTGGCCGTTTGAACCGACACAGAGGTCGCTCAGAAGAAAGGCCTGGTGATCTGGTCCAAGCCTTCAAACAAGGTCCCAGCCTTCAAACCCCTCCCGACTGCTGAGCCACTCTGCACACACAGGGCCGTCACGAGTGGGAGTGGGTTTCAGAGCAGCTCGCTGGGCGTCTTGTTTTGCAGGCTTTCGACAGAAAAAGACAAGCGCTTGATGACAGAAGCCAGGAGGCAGCTGGAAGGAGTCCCCAAGGGCCAATCACACCCGACCAGACGCCCTGCCCTGGAGTCCCTGCCGAGTCACAGCGACCCCACAGGACCGGGCAGCACTGTCCCTGTGAGTTCCTGAGCCGGTCTCTTTATAGGAGCAGAAAGCCTCTCCTATCTCCGGAAGAGCTGGTTGGTGGTTTCAAACAGCTGATCTTGCAGTTAGCGGCCAAACACATAGCCATTATGCCACCAGGGCTCCTTCCAAGGGCCAACGCTGACACACCAGAGCAGCGACATCAAAAGTCATCGTACTGGACGTTGGCCCCTAGAATGAAAGATGTTTCCATGCCGATATGAGTAAGTAATGGACTAACTACAGTTCAAGGGGCGAGAGGGGTTGGTCTTTGCAAAGGAAAGAGGGAATTTAGACATCACAATTGGGTAGGCAGCCCAGCGATGATAAGTGCAGACAAGAACCATCGGTGGATGCTGAAGTCCGTGGCCAAAACAATTGAGGAGGAACAGAATCGGTGGCGTCTCCAGAGAGCTGTTCCATGGAATGAACTGTGTGGTGTGGAGACCCAGCAGCGCTCGAGGCCAACATCCCATAACACAGAGACCCCGTTCATCCCAGGAGCCCCCTCCTGCCGTGCCCCAAGAGGGACACAGCACCACATTCTTGCCAAGACTCCCCAGGAAACGTTTGTCTTGAGAAAGCACCAAGTAAACCACAGCTGAGCGACATTCTACAAAATACCAGGCCCCAAAGCAAACTCACTGCCATGCAGTGGATCTGATGGACGGAGAGCAGCCTGGTAGGGCAGCGTGGACCCGCCCCTGTGGGCTTCCAGACTGTGAGTAGTTATGGGGGCAGAAAACCTCTTCTTTCCCCCGAGGAGCGGCTGATGGGCTCCCACTGCTGACCTTTCCGTTAGCTGCCCAACACAGAACCCACCGCGCCACCAGGCTCCTAAACCACTGACCCCAAAAGCCTCAGTGAGTCGATTCCGACTCATAGCTTGATCCCACAGGACGCGTCCAACTGGCCCGTGGGATTCCAAGAGTATAGCTCGTTATGGGAACAGACTGGTCGGCATTCCTCAAATGATAGCTGCCTCAAGAAGACTGGGAAGACAGAGAAGATGACAGACAGGAGACCCTGGGGAGAGAAGTCCACCCTGAGGAACCACGGAGGAAAAGCCTGGCGACCCACGGCTGAAGACTCAGCTCTGGAAGCCCACTCTCTGCGCCCCCCCCCCACCAGAGTCCCATTCTGCTCTGACAGCTGTGGGTTTGCCAAGAGTGGGTTCCATTCAATGAAAACTGGCTGGGGGGCGGGCAGAACAACACAGCACAAAGTGACATCTAGGCTTGGACCCTGAAACAGAAGCACGGCCCTAGGGGACAAAACTCACACCCTTCTGATAAGGCCCCTGTCAGGTTCACACTCATGTACCAGGGCTGATGTCCTGCTTGTCATCATTGTACCGTGAGGCTGTCACATCGGGCACTGGAGCCGTGGCACTCTGCTGTGATCTAAAATCTAGTGTTGCTTTGTCTAGGGACCTCCGAGTCTGTCCCGCCGGCTCGGGCACCCCTACGGGCAGCAGCAGAAAGACATGCCGTCTGGTCCCAGCCAGCCCTGCCAGTCTTGCTATGTTAGAGCCCATTGTTGCTGCCGCCAAGCATCTCATGCACATTTTTAGAAATAAAGGGTTTAGGCTTGACCCGGCCAGCCTAAATTCCAGATCCAGGCTGGGTGACCTGGGGGCAGTTAATCATCCTCACCTCTGAGAGCCTCGATTGAGCCTCGACTGTCCTCTTTTGTAAAATGGGCGTAGCCCACGGAAGGTTGAGCCAGGTTACCCACAAAGGCACTTTGTAGAAGAACACTTGCTGCTATTATTTCTCATGCCAGCCTGCCTGCCCGCCCCAGTGGAACAAGAGTTAGCCTTCAACAAGTAAGAGCTTGCTGCCTTTTCACACCAGCGCCTTGCTGTCCCTTCCCGTTGACAGAGGCCTCCAGGTGAGGTGTTTTCTCCAAGCAAGTGCCAGAGCCAGCTCATTCATACATTCATACATTCATACAGTTCTGATTCCAACCTGCAACTCTGCAACCAACCTCTAAGAGGCAACTTGCTCTTACAATGTCAAGAACTCAGAAGACAAGGAAAGGCTGAGATGCTGTGGCAGAGAGGAGACGATGGAGACAGCAGAAACCCAGCAAGGGATCCTGGATCCAAACACAGTGGAAAACATGGCGGGATCCGAATCAAGCCCCAAACTTTCATCAGTAACATTCTACCCGAAGCTCACTTCTCCGTCTTGACATTAGATGCTATTAACGTCAGGGGAAGCCGGGTGAAAGGGACATGGGGACTCTAGGCCTCCTATGCTACTTGTCTGTCGTCTGAACTCATTGAACCCTCAAAGCAAAAATCATTTCTTGCTGAGAAAGTTACTGCTTGTCTAGTTTGGGTATGGAATCTAAAAAGAATATCCACAATGCTGTTGAAACTGTCTTTCCTGTTTCAACCACATCTGTGCAGCTATAAATATATCACCCCAAACACCCCGTGACAGCAGACCTCATGCAGGGGCAGAGAGGAGGATTCTGTCACTGAGCAGACGCATTGTCGGAGAGCAGATTCTGGCTCACAGCACGGCTGTAGGACAGGGCAGCAACCCTGCAGTTTCAGGCACCGTCCCTCTTTGTGGGAATAGAAAGCCTCAACATTCCTCCTGCAAAGCACTGGGTGGTTCTGAACTACTGAACTTGTGGTTAGCAGCCCTTCTCACAACCACCAGACTTACAGTGAAGGGAAACAATGCCCCTCTTCTCTCTCTCTCACACACACACACACACACACACACACACACACTTTTGTTTGGTCAAATACAGGTCTTTTACAGAAGACGTCATTTATCTGAATACATAATGGGTTCACTAGTCATCTTAAATAACCACAAAATACTTTGTTCATTTCTTTTTTGGGGGGGAGGGGCACATCAGT
>PVJH01047052.1:0-11524 GCA_004026705.1 Nesogale talazaci
TTTTTTTAAATAATTTTATTCAGGGCTCATTACTATTCTTATCACAACGCATGCATACATCCATTATGCCAAGCATATTTGTACATTTGCTGCCATCATCATTCTCAAAACATTTGCTTTCAAATTGAACCCTTGGTATCAGCTCCTCAGTTTTCCTCTCCCTCCCTCATGAATGCTTCACAATTTATAAATTATTGTTATTTTGTCATGTTGTACACTGTCTGATATCTCCTTTCGTCCATTTTTCTGTTGTCCATTCCCCAGGGAGGTGATTATATGTAGATCATTGTGGTCAGTTCCCTCATTCTGCCCCACCATCCCCTTCCCCTCCTGGTATCACTACTCTTATTATTGGCCCTGAGGGGTTTATCAGTGTTTCTATTGTGATGAATACATTTGACATAAAATAGTGATGATTTTTGTGCCTCATTCATCATATTAAAAATCAATGATATGCTCCAGTGAATGGTCATGTAAATTGATTATTTAAATGTCTGGTCAAAAATAAATAATTATGATGGTGAATTTTGATAATCATATCCTGAAACATTCTTTCTGAATGGCTCTGACTTTGCTCCAGGAGCTCAGCCTTGCTTTGCCGACTACACAGGAAGTTCTGTGAGGACATTCTTAAACAGTTGATGATTGCACTGGAGAGTACCTGCAAAACACAGAATGGTGTAATTGTTTGAGAAGCTGGGCAAACTATGAGAATTCCCTGGAACTTGGATACCTAAAGATCATTTAAAAAAAGATGGGAGTCTAGAATTTTTATCCGCTTCATTACCTGTAAGTTAGGTAGTTAAATTACCTGTACTTTCATTTCTTTCACTAATAAAGACTGCTACCAGTGTTGGTGGGTTTACCTTAAGCCATCCACAGAAATATTTGTCTGGAGTTTGGGAATCACATGGGTGCAACATTTACCTGTCAGAGTAATTTGCATTTTTCACTATCTTTTTAGCTTATAGACTTTGTAATTTGACTCTAGAACAATATTTCCCATGTTGAATTTTCAATTCTTGAATTGAATTTTCAATATTTTAATTTTCATTAAATGTTCAGTTCTTTACCTGCCCTCATACTCTCCACTAGCACCCAAATAATGCCTCATAAATAAGTGTC
Organism: Nesogale talazaci; assembly: GCA_004026705.1. NCBI lineage: Eukaryota > Metazoa > Chordata > Mammalia > Afrosoricida > Tenrecidae > Nesogale > Nesogale talazaci. Next base: position 1,126 of record PVJH01047052.1, read on the forward strand.
ATCAAAAATAATATTTTTTGCCCAAAGGGTTTTTTGCTTGATTGTATTTTAATAAATGATAAAGACTTAATTGATTTATTGCAAGAAGCATTAGTTTTTCTTTTTTTTTTTTGGGGGGGGGGTTGGGATCACTGCTCTCCAGTGGTGGGAGTAGGAGGCCCAGCCCCACTGCTGGAATTGAACCTCCATCCCAGTGGGCCGATGTCCCGCGCACAAGCACTACGCCACTGGGACTCAGCCCAAGAAGCATGAGTTTTTCAAGGTGGGTTTTCTAGTCAATGTCTCTAACTAACTTTCATTGTATAGGTTTGGTAGGAGTGTTGGAAGGAGACTGATAGGATTCACTGCAGGTAATTACAAACAGAATCCTCCGGAGTGCCATATTACTGCACATAAAATGAACCCTCTAAAAAGCAGGCGGGGATATTCAATTACCAACAAAAACCAGGAGTGGAATATATCCATTGGACCCAAGATCCTTGTACAATGAACCTCCTGGATCCAGAAGGCAGGCATAACCTCAGAGAAGCAAAAGAAGACCAGATGCCAGAACATGGAACAGAGTGATGAACTTCCAAGTCACAGAACAAATAAATTGGAATGATTTCATTCAGATAGCTGGCTTGTGGAGTTGGATGCCTCTGGTCACCTAAGTGGGGACATTTGATTGCTGGTGCATGAAAGAGGATCTGAGTGCTTTCAGAGAGAGCGACTGGAGTGCAGTCTCCCTGAGCACATACTTCAAGAAGTTGGGCGTGTTCACCTGCAGAGTTTGAACTGAATGTTTTTGAGTTGAGTCTCACAGCAAAGGGTGATGCTACTTTGGATATTTATTAGCAGAATTGAAAGAATGTTTGTTATGTCCTGATAAACAACTCACACCTGAGTATTTCCCACTGCCATTACAATTTGTTAAATATCTAAATGAACTCTGTAATCCTTTAATCCTGGATTTTTTTTTCAAGTTCTGTGTAACCATTTCAATGGAGGTTAGGACCTAGAGAGGAAGATAGAGAACAATCACTAAGACATTATACTATGCACATACTAATTGATGGATGGTTTTGAAACTTTCTCAAATACTAAAAGCATAATAAATGGACGCAGGACACTGTTGAAGATATTGCAAGAGGATGGGCCCTCTGGTCATAGGGCACTCTGAATGTCATGTAAGAGAAGCTGATTTCTTGGAGTGGGGTCCTGTGTGGTTCATGTGTAGAGAAAACTCTGTGGCATGGAGACATTGGGCTCTTTATTCATTGGTGGAGCACAAATCACGGTAAGGAGAATAGTTGCAAAAATCTGCTTATGATTAGAACTTAGATTATGTGACATCTGAATCTAGGAAAATTGGAAAAAGTCAAAAATCAGATTAAAAGTATCAAGACCAATGTCCTAGACATTAGTCAGCTGAAGTGGACTGGTATTGGCCATTTTGAAACAGAAGATCAGAGAATTTACTTTAGCTGAAATAACAGAATCAAGAAGAATGACATTCATTGTCAAAAAAAAAAAGGACCTGGTAAAATCAATCAAGAAGTACAATGCTCTCTGTGATTGGATTACATCTATCGGTTCCCAAAGATACCAATCAATAGAACTTGTATCAACTTTATACACCAATCAGAAAAGCTAATGAAAAAGAAAATTAAGAATTCTACCAATAATTTAATAAAACACAGCATCAAGAAGCAGAGAGCTAATGAATTGGGTCTCAAAATTTTACTAAAACATAGGTGTACCACGCTATATCATATCTACAAATGAAGACAAAGGACAGAATGCAAACAAAGAACAGTTCTTCCTAGCTCGAACATTGATTCAAAGCTAGTTGTACTCTCTGGGACAGGGTGTGCTAGCAGTCAAGAAGATATGCTTCACTTATGATTTTTATGGTAATCATTTGTATGTTTCAAGTCAAAACCTGAGTAAAACCTACATTTTGCTCCTTGTTGTATTCACAGATGCCAGTAAAAGAACAAGGGAGAGTCTGATAGGTAAGTGGGATGATGAATTAATACACACATGAGGATTGAAGCAATCTGTCTTGGCTCCCAGTCTACCCTGCCTGTTCAGCAGCTACTGGGATACATGAAAAACTCAAGAAACTGAAAAAGAAACTGCTGGAATTGGAGAGTCTCAAATATTGGAATACCCCCCAAAGCACCGGTTTTATTTGTCAAAGCTTAATTGTTGGTGCTGAGTCCCGGTGGCGTTAAGTGGTTGAGTGCCGGACTGCAGCCCGCGGGCTTGGTGGTTCAAATCCAGCGGCGGCTCTCAGGAGCAGTGCTGGGTGGCTCCCACGACTACCAGAGGGCAGTGATGCCAAAAAAAAAAAAAGCCTAATTGTCATATTTCCCTCCAGATTTCCTATTATATTATGCCTTCATTGGCATTGGTCTAGGTCCTTGAATTCCTTGAAAAGCCCATATGTGTTTCTGAAGGTGGGTTGTCTTCTAATCATACGTCCAGAACGCAGCTGCTAGATGTTGATAACTGGAAGGTCAGCAGTTTGAAACCACCAGTTGCTGCGAGTGAGAAAAACAAAGCTTTCAACTCCCCTAAAGAGTTATAGTTTCAGAATCCCACAGAGACAGGTCTACCCTATCCCCCAAGGTCACTGAAAGTCAGAATTATCTTGATGGTAATGAGTGAATGAGTGTCCAGCTTTTCAATATCACTTCAATCATTATTGTGTCAGACCCCTGGTGGTGTGGGGCTGTCTATGAAAAGGTCAGCAGTTCAGAGCAACTAGTCTGTGCAGAGAAAGACCTGGATCTCTACTTCCATGAAGAGTGACGGTCTCTCTAACTCACAGAAGCAGTTATCCCCTTGCCTACATGGCGGCCATTATGCAGACTTCTCTCAATAGCAGTGAGTTTCGTTTGGGTTTTACATTATTAGTATATCACATATTTCAAAACAAAGAGTTAACTCAATCTTACTGAAATTTAAAGCTGCTTAGTGCTAAACAGTGGACCCTGCCCCCCTTTTTTTATCTTTCCTATGGAGAAGACAGTGACCAAAAATTAATCAAAATTTAGAAAAATTGAGTATATCATAAATCATGACCTAAATCCTCTCATATTTTCACTCTGATAGATTCCTGAGGGAAGCCTGTTTGGAAGGCAAGGCTCTCCACGGAGATCTCTTGTTTCAGATTCCAGCCTAAGAATAGATAAAACTCCAGTCAGCTGCAACTGACATGACATACAGCGGCGGATGAAGTACTTTCAGACATAATTAGGTCCCAACACATTCAGAATGTTATAAATAATAAACGAAACCTTGAATTGGCTAAAGAAATGGAATTGACGTGAACTTGAGAGCACAGGTGTTTTGTGTTTGGAATGGTTGGCCTTATCCATGAGGCAAGCAGACATGTTCAATACAACTTAATGAACCTTCTGGGAAGGCCCTGAATAGATTACCTCACAAGAATCCAGTTCAGGAGGTGTCAAAGACAGGCTAACAGTGGTGTGTTGCACAGCTTAGAAAAGAAGATACTGTACATTCTTGAACATTACTGACTGTAGAAGCAGACTAATTCACTTCTCAGCACAAAAGTCTGAAATCCCATTAAGAACTTCTGCTTAGAATCCTTGGAAACAACCAACAGGATCATGACTTATTCTTCTGTTGTTTCCCGTGCTTAAAATTTTGAGAGCCTTGTTGGGCAATTATTAAATTGACCATCTCATTTGTACCATTTAGTGTCCAGGCATTATTCTACTTACCTTGCACATAGTAAGTCATATCATCTTCATATTCACCTTATATACAAAAAAAAGCAAATAAAGGTCAGAGTAACTTGCCCAAGGGGATATAACAAAAATTGACAGCACAGATCTGGAACTAAACCCACTTCGTTAAGTATAATCACTTTGTTCCTGCAGTCTGGTGTTTTATTCTTCTGCAAAATTCTCAGGGCTGAGAGTCTACTTTCAAAACCATCAGAGACAAATGTTAGAAAAAAATTTTTTTCAGTTAAGTTCAGGCTGTCTATAGTTGAGTAAACTGAGTAAGATGAACCAATATTATATAATGACAGTGATTCTGGCAGGGCTGTAGCTTGAATTTGTCAACTAATGAGTGCTTTCTAGACACTGACATCTTGCCTCCAGAAGTAAATGTTCTATAACTGATTACAGACAAGGCGCTAGGACAAAATGTGAAAGCAAATGGAAGGATCCTAAGTCGAGTAGAACAGACTCCAGTAGAGCTTCCACAGTATGGTAGATTAAGGGGAAAAAAAGGTTGATGATCACCTTTCAAAATTTAGCCAATTAAAACCATGTGGAGCCTATAATAATGAACTCCAATACAACAGCAAACATGAAGATAATGATGGACTGAGCTACGTGCCTATTATAATAGGCTTACCAGGTGTCAAAGTTGACTATGCCCATTAACAACATGTATCAAAGGCTAGTCCCCGTGCTTTCTCGAATGGCACTTCCTATTAGGAAGCAAGTTTATGACCAATAATGCATCAAGTAATTGTTCCGAATGTTTTGAAATAATAGGAGCAACTAGGTGTATCGTGGACTTGGAGGAGAGAACTAGGGTGACATTCTCTTCATTTGAGGTCATTCGTAGTTGTTACAGATCTCGGAAAGGTGTAGCTCTGAGGCCTCAAGTGCTATCTCTTGATTTAAGATGATGGTGTTAAGGGATATTTTACGTTTAGAGAGGTATCTCATTTCTCTGAAGATTAGAATTCGATACTTATTTTTTTTTACTTTAATCATTTCTTGTAGAACTCTTATTTTCAATTGAAAGAATTTTGATAGTTGAAATCATTGAATTTATGTAAATCATGAATATAGATATACATACTTAAAATCACTTATTCTGAATTTCTGTTTAAGTAATATTTGTATTGGGCATAAGTGTTGTTAGAGACCATCCAGGCTGCTGTAACTCAATGACTCTCTATACACAACATAGCAGAACATGGCCCCATCCTGGGCCACTCCCATGCTCATGTTTATGTGTGAACACAGATGTGCAGCCACTGTATCAGTCTTTCTAGGTGACAATTTTGTTCTTTTTCACTCCACTTCACCAAACATGATATCCATCTCCAGAAACTGATCTCTTGGTAACATGTTCAAATTATTCCAGATACAATCTCACATTCTTCCCTTTTAAGAAGCATTCTACTATTTCCCAGGACAAATTTGTTTGTTCTTCTAAAATTCATAATATTTTCCATATTCTTTGCTAGCACTGAGTTCAAGTGCATAGATTCTTCTGAAGTCTTTGTTATTCATTGTTCAGGTCTCTATTTTCCTCCCAACTTTCAGTGGGGAATCTTTCCTTTTTAATCATTTTACTGGGGGTCCTTACTATCCTTACATCAGTTGTATCCAACATATTAGCATATATATATATATTCTATCATTCTTTTCTAGACACTCACTTCCCATTGAGTCCTTGGGATCTACTCCTCTTTTTCCCTCTCCTTCCTCACCCCATAGACCAATGCTTGTGGTCTATGTGGTCCCCCGTAAATTGTAGATTTTTAATTATTTTCAAATCTCACATGGACCACAGTCTCCCTTCCTCTCTGGTTTATGTTGTTCTCCCTTCTGGTTGCAAGTGTGTGTTTATGGACCATTCACTGACATCATTGCCTCCCTCCCTTTCTATCCACCCCCTTCCCTGTTTCCTTTTGGTACCTCTATTCCCATTCCCGTTCCTGGGTTCCTTGAGTTGTGAGTTTTATCTTTTGCCTATCCCTGTGTGCATTCTTCCGTCTAGTCTAGATTGAGAAACAGCACTGGGTTCATGATAGCAGGGTGTAAGGAGATCTCAAGATATCAGAGGTATAATGCCTGACCCATCAGTCCTCTACTGCACCCTGGTTGATTCATCCCCTCCCTGTGACTCCTCTGGTGGGGATGCACAATTGTCCATAGATGGACTTTGGGTCTCCTCTCCAACTCTCCTCCTTTCTCACATATCCATTTTTATTTCTTTGTTTCCTGTTTTTTGTAAATCTTCTGATCCCTATGGCCCAGTCTTAACAGCTCAAGATAATTCCAGTTGGTGTTCTTCTTCCATGTGGGCTTGTTTTTTTGACTGTTGGATGGCTGCTTGTTTAACTTCAAGCCATTTAGACTCTAGACGCTATATCTTTTAATAGCTGGGCACCATCCTCTGTCTTTACCACATCAGCTTATATACCATTTTGTCTTCAACTTTCATGTGTGGGGAGTTTTGGGGGGGTTGGAGGGGATTGAGCATCACAGAATGTCAATAAGGTATAACAAAGTGTTCTTGTATTGAAGGAAGGTATAAGTGGAGGCCCAAGGCCTATTTGCAGTCTCAGCATGCAGCCTCATAAATATATGTACATTTTCCAATACCACTATTGTTGTGGATTAATGTATTTGCTTAAGTGCAAACTCTGTTAATTTCTCTATCTATGCCTTTGCCTACTAGAGCTTGCCACTCTTTCTGTTTGCCTCCTGCTGATGCACCATCACTTTCCCTCTTCTTCCACCTCTTAATCTTTGTTCAATGTTCATAAGTATATGAGGTGATTGAAAAGACCAGGGCTTATAACCTCCAAAGTCATGCTGGAAGTCTCCTTCCTTTCAACATTCTATAGAAAAAGTCTCATGCAGCAGATGTGACTACTGCAATCTGTTGCTTGCTTTCTTGACAACTATTTTTAAACATAGACTGTGGATACAAGCAAAATGAAACCTTAGCAACTCTGACCTTTTCTGTGTTTATCAATATGTTTATTGGTCTACTTGTGAGGGTTTTGGTTTTCTTGACAATGAGTTTCAATCCATACTGAAAGCTGCCACCCTTGATTTTCATCAGCAAGTGCTTTAAGTCCTCCTTGCTTCCCAGAAGGCAAAGTCGTGTCTTATGTGCATCTCAGGTTGTAATAAGCTTCCCTCTATGCCCATACTGTGTTCTTTTTCATAGAATGCAGATCCTTGAATTATTCCTTCAGTGTATAGGTTTAATAAATATGAAAGGATAAAACACTAATGCACACCTTTCCTCTGCACTACTAATGCATATATATCCTTTCTAAGCATTGTGATGAAAAAGTAAAATGCATAACATATATTTTTCATTCTAAAATTTATTTAACTTTCATAAGTATGGATAACATAAAACTACCCCTAAGAGTGTTTTATCATTGCTTGAAGTTTGGAGTCTATATCTATCAAAACTTGTATCAATAAAAAAATAGTAAACTCATCAAGGCAAAACAATAAATTCATGATATGAGATTCAAAAATTAATATTTTAGAGAAGGAAACTGGTTTCTTTTAAATGTAACATCCATCAATTCTGATTTTTAACTAATATTTGTGTTCACTGTGTTAAAACATAATGATTATAAATATTAATTTCTGTTTTTTACAAAATTGTTCACCTTTCATACTGTGATGGCTAATGTGTTGCAATGATGCTGGAAGGAATGTCACTGGCGTTGGAAATTCCAGCAGGGTCAACCAAAGTGGATTTCCAGCAACATTTTCAGAATAAGAACGCACTGTATATAAGGAATTGCTGGCCTACTTCAGAGGAATGAGTCACGGAAAACCTAAGAATCACATCCAGTCATTGTCAGCTACTGAAAACGGAATGAATAGGACCAGAAAAGTGTAAGAGATTGTGCCAGGGATGAGCCCCTCAGGTGGGAAGGCCCTCATTACACACACCTGAGGAAGAGCGGCCTCCTCAGAATAGAGAGGGCCAAAGGGCATGGATTGAAGAAAAACCTGTGGGAGTGAAGGAAGCAACCCCATCATGAAACACCTGCACACATATACTCAAAAAAATGAAGTTGAAATGTGCAAAGTGTTAATATAAGAAAATTGGAAGTTGTTTAAAATGAAATGAAATGCATAAAGCTCAATATTATAGGAATCAGTAAGCTAGCGTAGACTGGCCTTCACCATTTTGAGTCCAAGTCATATGGGTTGTGATGTGGGAAATGCCTGATCCATAAGTAACAGTGTTGTCTTCCTTGTTGACCAAGACCTTTCAGAATCAATCTGAAAGCACAATGTTGTCAGTTATAGGACTATGTAAGACTGCATTCAAAGAAATCCAGATAATACAATCCTGTTCAAATGTATACAGCAATCACTGAAGCTTTTGACAAAAATGATAATTAAGAAGTCTATCGTTTTCACTCTGAAATTGATCAAATATGTAATCAAGAAACAAGGATAATTATTGGCAATTGAAATGCAAACATTAGAAACAAAGTGAATGAGAGCATCTTAGGGAAAAAAAGGCTTTGTTGTTAGAAGCTAAGTTGGACACCATAGGATAGAATTTTTCAACACCAATGTCTTGTGGATATCAAATACCTTTGTCCACAAAACAAAAGATAACTTTGGATTATTCACCAGAAATATTTGGAGCACTGCACACTAATGACAGAAGATTTAATGAATTATGGAATGACATCAAGAACGTCATGCACAAAGAAAGCAAACAGGGTAATTAAAAAGACAGAAAAGTCAAAAGAAAAGAGGGGATGTCAAAAGACACCCTGAAACCTTCTCTTAATCATAGAGCAACTAAGTCAAAGGGAAGGAATGACCACACAGAATGCTTCAACAGATAGCTGAAGAAGACAAACTAAGAGAGATATAATGAAATGAGCAAAGATCAACAGTTAGAGAACCAAAAATAATACACTTCACACATCTTAAATTGAACAAAAAAATCAAGGCTTGTGTTGCAAAATTGAAAGTTTCTATGAGAGAAACTTTGAATGATGCAGTAATATGGAAAATGTACAGAATCATTGTACCAAAAATTAGCAAGTAGAAATCCAACTATTTTGAGAGATAGCATATGAGCTATGAAATTTACAAAAGAAGTCCAACTAATATATGGAATGTCAATTGAAATATTTCAATATGCTAATGAATCCCTAAAGCACTCATCTATGCCAAGAAATATAACAAACTGCTGATTGTCAAGCTTACGGTAAGAAATTCATATTTGTATCCATTCCAAAGAAAGGTGATCCAGCACAATGTGTGAACCCTAGAACTATAGCACTAACAAGTAAATTTTAGCTAAAGAATATTCAACAATGATTGCAGCAGTATATTGACAAGAAATTGCCAGATGCTCAAGCCACATTCTGAAGAGAATGTGAAAAAAGGGATATCATTGCTGATGTCACATAAATCTTGGCAGAAAGCAGAGACTACCAGTCAGATGTCTATTTGTATTCTATCAACTATACTTTGGCATAGTTAATAACAACTGTGCGGATTATCACAAATTATGGCTAGCCTTGAAAAGAATGGGGATTCTAGACTACTTCATTTGCTCATGTGGAACCTGCTGAAGGATCAAGAATCAGTTGTAAGATCTGAATAAGGGAACATTGCATGACTTAAAATTAGGAAAGGTGCTATCAGATTTGAGTCCTCCTGTCATATTTGTTCAATATGTGTGGTAATTAAAGAATAACCAAATAATCAAAGAAGCTGGATTTGATGAAGATCCTATTCCTGGCATTAAGATTGGAGGAATGCTTATTATCAACTTGTGATATGCAGATTGAATGACCTTGTTTGATGAAAGTGAGGAGGACTTAAAGCACTTGTTATGTAACGAAGACCCAAGTCCTCACAACTGGACCTATTGGTAAGATCATGATAAATTGAGAGAAGATCAAAGTTGTCAAGGATTTCGTCTTGCTTGGATGTAAAAATCACTGCTTATGTGGCCTTTGGAACTGCAGGATACCAAATGATCTAGGCAGCTAATCTCGGATATGCAGGCCTCATCAGGCACTACACAAGATTTGCAAGATCAGGTAGATTCTTTAGCAGAAGTAGTATTACAAAATAGAAAAGGTTTAGATTTACTTGCTGCAGAGCAGGGAGGTATTTGTTTGGCTTTACAGGAAAGATGCCGTTTTTATGCCAACAAATCTGGAATCGTAAGAGACAAAATCAAGCGGCTGCAAGAAGACTCGGAGAAGAGAAGAAAGGAGCTGAACACCAATCCACTGTGGACCAGGCTCAATGGACTGTTGCCTTACCTCTTGCCACTGTGGGACCCCCTCGTTAGTTTATTGCTTTTGCTTTCATTACGGCCAGGATTATTCAACAACCTCATGGCATTTATTAAGTAACAGACTGAGACCATTCAAGCAAGGCCCCTGAAAATCCATTATTGTCACTTCGAGATGAGCGATCTCGAACAGAGTGGCACACACGACTAGTATGTGATAAGACCCTCTGCCTCCGTGAGCTGAACTTGAGAGCCAATGACGGGTAAGATCAGGAGCACTCTTTACCAACCTAAGACAGGCCATGGTGACATTAGAAGGCCATTGACCGATGACGGGTAAGGACTGAGTGTGTGTCCTGGCAACCTAAGACAG
>PVJH01047053.1:0-11508 GCA_004026705.1 Nesogale talazaci
TGCATCAATATTCTGTTTTGTTTGTGGTCTTAAGAGGCCAGACACCTGATCCTGTCCTACAGGTTGGTGTATTTCTTCCATGTGGGCTTTGTTGCATCCTAGCTAGATGACTTCTTGTTTATCTTCACCCTTTAAGATCCTAGATGTCCTATCTCTAATAGTCAGGCACCCTCTGCTTTATTTATCACATTTGCTTATGCACTCATTTTATCTTCGCCAATTGTGATGGGACAATGAGCATCACTGAATGCCATGTCATTAGAACAAAGTGTTCTTTCATTGAGGAGATACTTGAGTAGAAGTTTGTCTGCTACATTAATACATAACATATAAGTATATGTACATCTATGTCCCTATTTTTATATAGTTACATACATTCACACATATATTCATAACTCTATAAAAGTCATTTGCCACGCAGTTCATTCCTCTAGCTCTTTAATGATTCACCACCACCACCCCCCCAGGATCATGACCCCACTTCTATATTACAAATCCGGCTAAAGTAGAGCATGTACACTTATATAGATATCTGTACCATTGATTTCTACGAGTCCTTGACACATGGAATCCAGGATCAATAAAACCCTCAGGAATGATAATGGGAGTAGCTATACCATGAGGATATAGGGAAGATGGGGGAGAAATGGGGAACCAATCACAATGATTGACATAAAACATCCCCCAACCCAGGGTGATGAACAACAGAAACATGGGTTAAGGGAGGCAGTACACAGAGTAAGATATGAAAATTATAATCTATAATTTATCAAGAGTTCTAATGGTGGGAGGGTGGGTGGGCACAATTGAGGAGCAAATGCCAAGGGTTCAAGTAGAAAAAAATGTTTTGAAAAGGATGATGACAACACATGCACAAGTGTGCTTGACACAATGGATGGAAGGATTCTTATAAAAGCTGGAAGAACTCCCATAATATGATTTTTTAAAGTCTAGACATAAATCCCGAGCTACAAACTCATCAATTAGAAAATAGGTATAAACATAAGGGAAAGCACACACATATTATAAAATATGGTAGAGGAAATACACACAATAGGACACAAAATAAATGGCTAGTCTTACTTAGAATAAGACAGATTTGTGCATCAAAACATTCAGTATGAGAATAAGATGTTATCCACGGACTACACAACTCTCCTAAGCAAAGAAACAATGAATAAGGAGCTTAAGTATAAAATCTAGAGAATGCTGTAATACCACAATAAAAAAATGAATAACTCAATTCTCAAGGGAGCAAAACCCATAGACAATTAATAAAAATAGATATTCAAATGGCAAACAGAAATGAAAAAATGTTCATGATCATTAACCATATGAGTTGTAGATTTAATATCACCTGACACTGACAATGATAGTTCATTTAAAAAAAAGAAAGGGGACATAAACTGGAGAAGAAGCAGAGATTGGAACTTTCACCCCCCTGTGCTGATGGTTCTGCCCCAAGTCTCTGCAAAGCGCTATGGTGGTACTACAAGCAAAGACCACAAACTGCAAATAAATGGGATAAGAAATCACATATAATATATCAAGAGTTTTGGTGGGTTTATAGCCTAAAGATGCAAGGTCACGTATCACAGAGACTTATGCACTTCCATGCTCATCAAAGCACTGATTCCAATATCAAGATATTGGAAATAATCCAAAGGATCATATGTAAAGGATTGGATTAGATACAGAAACTTTGATACATACACACAATGGCATATCATACATGTCTAAAAACTACTGGAGAAACCACAAAGCAGGTCATGACTTGGACCTATAGGATATTATACTGAGTGAAACAAGACAATCATAAAAGGACAAATGTTGTGTTAGACCACTATGAGCATAAAGGGCAACAGAGTCAGGCAACTCGGTTGAGATCATGTGAGCATTGATATGACATCCCAGGCAATGTTGTGGCTTGACTATTTACTATTTATCATTCTCTCATTTATGTTTCTAAATTTTTCAAAGACAAAAAAAAAACAACAAACAAAAACTTCTGTAGTAGGGGATCCACTTCGGATTGGCATACTCTGTCATTGAGCAGGAAATGGAAAAGCCCAAATAACTTCTGACACTTAACTGCATCCCTATGACTTCTGACACTTAACTGTATCCCTGGGTTAGTTCAACTTAATAGAATCTCCTGCAGTAATGTCATTAAAGAAACTGAACTACTCTGTTGAACTTAAAGTTGAAATTCTCTGGTGTGAGAAACATTTATGACTGATATCTCAAAATCTTGGGCTTCAAGGTGTGATCCAAGCTGCCTATAAGAACAGTGGGGATTACATTGAGCATGCCAAGGTGGGGAAAGAATATTCATAGGAGATCATTGGCTACCAGAGACATCTTCATGAGGCCTCAGGGCACATGTGGATAATGAAATATAGGGACAGGGTTGAAGGTCCTAGCTTGCCACAGCCTCACCTTAGGAATATGGACTGAAGTGTCCCCCCACCCATGTGACTGAGTCATTTTCTCAAGGACTCTTGAGTTTCTGTTGGACGTTGCAAAAATTCACAGGGCCCAGTACATGAGGAAATGTACTCTAGGAAGGAGTGGGTGGAAAATGGCATTCATGAAAAAGGTGGATATTTGAGGCATCATTACTCCCCAACTCCTTGGGGCTGGTCTGATATTAATTCTTCCAAAACATATATTTACCACATATGAAAACTGACCAAGGAATTTGTGGCGTTTGATTGAGATCAGTGTAAAAAAGAAATGTGTTTTGAAGACTGTGAAGTAATGAAAACATTGCGCTGCACCTGATAATTTCAAGGCAATCTATACTGCCCAGTCTCTGCTTCACAGGATCTATTGGATCCTCAGTGAGGGCAGGAGCCAGGAGGGGCTGGAGGGAGAGAACTCTGCCTCAGAAAAACTGGACTGTCCTTTTAAATCCCCTAGTGAAAGGCCTCCTTATTGCAGACTAACACAGAGATAGGTTCAAAAGAAGAATTACCCTACAATGGACTGAGGAGAAACAAAGGAGCCTCTATTGATAAGCACAGGGCTCCCTCCTATGCAAATCACTCTTCAGCCACTAGGTTTAAGTCCCACCCTTCGGCACTGAAGGCGATCTGTTCTCTTCTGGCAGGGCTGTGAGTCCCTTGGGAAACAGAGCTGTGGTCTAAAGATGTTATTGCTGTGTGTTCTCTGTGCCTGGTGGCAGTTCCCCAAGGTGAGGAACTCAGAGATCAGTGTGGAATCTGGGGATGGTTGTGGCTGCAGGGGACTGATAGAGATCAATGATCTTTATTTACAGGGGTCCTGTCCCAGGTGCAGCTTCAGGAGTCAGGTCCAGGATTGGTGAAACCCTCCCAGAAGCTGTCCCTCACCTGCACGGTCTCTGATTACTCCATCACCAGTGGATACTACTGGAGCTGGATCTGTCAGACCTCAGAGAAGGGGCTGCAGTGGATGGGAAACATATGGTCACATGGTGGTGCAGATTATAACCCGTCCTTCCAAAGCCGCCTCTCCATCACCAGAGACACATCAAAGAATCAGTTCTCCCTGCTGCTGAACTCTGACTGCTGAGGACACGGCCGTGTATTATTGGGCAAAGAGCACAGTGAGGTGAAGTCAGTGTGAGCCCAGACACAAGCCTCTGCTGCAGGGGAGATGTTGGACAGCAGGGCATGTGCAGAACCCACTGAGCACAGGCACCCTGCCCTAGGCAAGCACAGAGTGACAGGATGTGTGGTTGGAATTAAGACTTCCCTTGTTAGCTCTCAGCATCCCCAGGGAGGGTATTGTCTTTTCATTTTTCTCTGTCTAAATTTTCTCCTTCACAATATAGGCTTGAAAGGATCAACTAACATTCTCTGTTTGAAGTGAAAATGTAAAAATGACCATGATTCTTCATTACATAATTTTCTTTCTTAACAAACAGAACACCATACACATTCTCATCCTGCTTGTCACTGGAAAACTGTTGATAATGAAGAGGAAAACAGGCATGTTCAGACTCATGAGTGCAGTTCATGGTTGTAAATATCTTGAGCTCAAATGGTGCATTGATCCAACAGCACAGGGTCAGGTCCTCTGAGCTGCCTCTCTGCATCGCTCCCTTGACAATGTGAGGAGTGATTGACTGAGGAGCTCTGGCTCAGAAAATAATTGTTGTGACTTCTGGTGCTAATGTTGAGCCATGGCTGTAATGATGCTATCCATTGTCTCCATTTATGCAGAAATGAATCTGGGCCATAGGGAGACCCCTGACATGTGAGACAAGGTCAAATGAAATGGCCTGGAATGACTGGAGGATTTCTTTCTGAGATCACCCATCTAAGGGAGCACTCATTGGAAAGACAATTTTGATCCCTCTGAAATTTCAAGTGTGTTACAAGAGCAGGATGTTTGAAACGAGTATCCCAAAATGCTGGATAGACGTGGAGATGATGCTATTCTGACTCATTCTGAGCAGGTCATGAGGGAGACAAGTCCCTCAGGAAGAGTGTCCTGTGGCCCTGGAGTGTCAACTACCAGAGGAACGCCTTCAGTGAGGGGAAGAGTCACGGGCTGTTCACATGGTCTCAGGGGAAAGGTGTGATGATGGTGCAGGACCTGGGATCACTGTGATTGTTCTGTTTACACAGCTTCGCCATGAGAAAGCACTAACTCCACAGCACCTACCAACATCGCTAATGGAGTGAGGGGCAGAAAACACAAACTAATTCTGGAAGGCAATGGAATTGCCTAAATTAGCATTATGTTATCTTACAGCATACTATTTATTTAGTAGTATAAAATTATTTAAAATCCAATTAATCTGCCACTTCCAATTATTATAAAATCTATAGGAATAACACAAAACCAAGAGAAAGTGTTAGGAATAAAAAATACAGACTATAATTAAACAGGGAGCCATAGTGACATGGTGGGTTTCATGCTGGGTTTCTAACTGGGAGCTCAGCATTTCGTAAAGCAACACAGTCTGAAACCCACAGGGCCCGTGGTCCTCCACCCTCTAGCATTGCTGTGACTCAGAATCCACTCAATGGAATGAAGCTGGGGGTTTGGTATAAATAATGGTAAGCAGTCGCTGATTCCTTTATTGAATCCAATAACAATTCCCATGTAACAAGGAAGAGCAAATGAACTTGCATTGGGGAAAATACACACAAATCCCTTATGATCCTCATGATATATTATTGCATTCACAAATGGAAAACTAAGTAAATAGCACACACAATTACAAAGGTTATAAGCGTATTGTTTGATTAGTTATTAGGGTGAAAACCATTCCCAATGTTTCCACTTTTAAGTTTGAGTTACAATTCAAGCCACTACCAATCAGTTTGTTAACAGACATTTTCAGAATGATATGAAAATTTAGATGGGATCATTGTAGATTAAAAATAAACAATATGTAGCTAATGTACATTCTTGACTGTATTCTGAAGTACCACACATGTTTATGACTTTTAGACTATAAATGCAGTGAGTAACATTAGATATGATCTGTCTTTGTTGCATGTACTTCTCAGCTGCCTGTTTTATTGTGGGGCATGTGTGTGTATTCATTTGAAACAGTATGTGATGGTATCTCATTGTTTCCCCTTACAATTCTCTAATGACAAGCAATGGTGAAGATCTATCACATCAGGTTTCTCTTCATGTGTATGGCTTTTCTTGTAATATGTCTTGTCTGTTTTTGTTTGTTTGCTTTTTAGCAATATCTCTTATTGGTTAGATGTGATGCTTACATTTTCTCCAGTATGTCTTTAAATAGAGTCTGGTTATATGTGTTTTTGTATTTCTTCCAGGATGAGACTTTAACATCAAGTCCTGTTGCTAATATTTTATCTTTGTCTAATTATAGATTCCCTTCTTTTTTCCAATTTAGATTGGCACCTTCAATGTTGATGCTCCTTTCTCTGTGCCTGAGATAACAGATCACAGGAAAAAAAAGAAACTAAGAAGAGTTTCCACCCCATGGAACACATGGTCTAGCACACACTCAGTCAAAGATGGATAGTATAACTGGGGGATTTATTGGAATTCACATCCGGAGGTTCCTTGAGTAAAAGGAGGGACTGGCAGGGTTCAAACTCCGTGCTGCCATCTCTCACCATCAAGGAGGATTCACCTGTGGAAGTGGACAGAGACATCATTCCTGAACAGACAGCCCCCAGCACTCCTCTCAGACACCACACCCAGCACTCGGCCCAGCAGGACAGGGAGGGGTTGCATCTCTGGACTCCCGCTGCTTCACAGAAATCTGGGAGCTGCCACTAGCCTTTCAGTGAGCCACTTCCTAGTGTGTGTCTTATGGAATAGAGTGTTTTGGTGACTGCAATTGGATTTCATTCATTCCTAACTTCATAAATTCAATAAACACAAATCACACTTTTAAAATAAAGGCTGCATAGTTTTCAATAACCAGAAAATGTGTAACAGATAAATAATTAAGACTGTATGCAAAGAAAATCATCACAATTCGTGTGATATGTCTAAAGCTTACCTTATTGATTCTAAATGGAACAAAAAAAACTTTTATCAATAATCCATATCTGCTTTCAATATATTAAGGGAATAAATGGTAACATATCAAAGAAAAGAGAGGTAAAATAATATGATCACACTCCATGGTATACGATTAAAGTTTACCTTAGTGATTTTAAATAAGTCCTAAGCATCTTTTAGCATAAACACAAGTCAAATTTTGATGTATTAAGGAAATGCATTAATATATCTGAGGAATGAGAAAAACAAACCCTCAGTATCTCAATGGAATGAACATCATTGTGTACACAGAAGAAAGAAAGAAAAAGTAGTAATAGCATTGTCCCTTTCTAAGGTCATTGGATCCAAAGGGAATGAACGTTATTCTAAAGTTTAGGAAGAATGGAAAATACATAGTTAAAGGCAAGATGCATATATGAGGTCTACTGAGGAAATAAATGTCTGGTGATTTCCCTCTGTCCATAATATAGGAATAGGAACCACCTGGTTACTAATCAAATTGCATTGGAGAAATAACTATATTAGATCAAAGTGATACCCCTGAATTGAATGGTTAAAACTTCTTCAGTTAAAACCCACTGATTCTTGTTGGGCCTGATATGGCTTCTCTCTCTCTCTCTCTCTCTCTCTCTCTCTCTCTCTCTCTCTCTCTCTCTCTCTCATGTTGGGTATACTCTACTCATGTATTTTGTCATTGATGATTACTAAATTTATATTCTGTATAATATAAATATGAAACCCAGGATTGATGGATCTATAGAGACAGCAAGTAGTCGAGTACGGTTTGGTGGGGGGCATGCAGGGGAGAGATAGAATAAAGGTGAGCTGATATCAAAGATTTTAGGAAGGAAGAAAATGTTTTCAAATGGATTTTTGTAGAAAATTCACAATATGTGTTGGTGATTGAACTAAAGAATGATATGATATCTGTATTAGCACCCCCAAAATGGATTTTTGAAAGAAAATAACTAAAAATAAAATAAATGCAAAATTATATATTTCAAAAAATGAAATACACCAGAAGTTATATGATATATAAATTTTGAAATATTATTGAGGTAAATGAAATATTATAGAAAGTAATGGATGAGCTTGTCATGGTACCTATTGTAAAACTCAGTGATACTACATCTTGCCATTTCTAAAACTGAAGGCTAAATCAAACGTGGTAACATTCAACATCTATGTAAAGGTAAGTTCACTAGGAAAGTAAACCAGAGATGGATAGATTGTGTCTTAGTCTGTGTCAGGGGTCAGCAAACTGAAGAGCCAATCCTGTCCCTCCTAACAATTTTAAAGTCACTCAAGAGCCTTAACTATGTTTAGTTTCCAAAAAATGAAATCACTGTGATGTGAAATAATAATCTTCAAGGGTTTTCAGTGTTACTTCAGAGCCACACATTCACACTGAAAGAGCTGCACACAGCTCAAGAGCCACAGTTTGCCAACCACTGGACTAGGTAAAGTAGAGAAACAAACCCACGGAAACTCACAGATGTATGAGAGTTTTCTATCTAGGTTAAGTGTACATTCAGAAGGCATCCCAACCTCAGTCCATTCCAAGATCAGAATTCTGACTTAGTCCATTGTCTGACACTGAGCTACAAAGTCCTCCTCAAACTCACAAACACACACACTGACGCCAAATCCAGGGGGAATCCCAGGTCAGGAGGTAGAAAGTCTTTGAATCCAGTGGCGGGGAAAGCATCTCAGTGCTGGCAGGAGTCTCCACATGGCTTCACCCACACCTAGGGCTGCATCAGGATAAGTCCATGTGACTTCTCTTCAGGGATGTCTCACAGGAAGTGAGTCTTGCCAGCTAAGGCAGCTGTACACTGGTCTGACAGTCAGCATACAGGACACCAGAGCACTAAAAAGCGAAGCTTTCTGAGCCATTTATCTGGCCACCCTTCAATTAATCCCACATGTGTTTATTGGGGAGTTTGGTGTAATAAACTTTAACTATCTGGGATAGACAGATAAAGAGAATTGCTCATGCAGTGGTAGAAGTGGTCACATCCATTCTGATGCTTAGTCCATGAGCTTTATTTAGGCTTCTCCTAATGTAACTTCTCCTAAAAGTTATGTAGTTTCAGGGCCGATAAACCTAAAATACACTGGAGCACAACTTGATGGGAGTTGCAAAGGCAGGTGAATAAAAATTAGCAAATCTTATTTGTTATTGAAAAGGTATATTTCTTTGAGGTCAGATCATATGTCAGATGGCAGGTCACTGTGGACTATCAATATTGGAAGGGCATATGTCAAGCCTTTGGCCAAATTACGAATGAAGATCCTAGGTGCAGGATTCGAACTCAGAAATAATCTAACAATCTTCCTTACCAATCTATCTATAAAGGAAGTAGATCACTCACACACAGAACCTTATTTTTGCAGTTGCTTCCGAGCTGTATCCTGAGTAGGAAGTTACACTCCACTCTAATTATACAACTAGTCACAGCAGACCCCATTACAAAATTGATTGAATTGTGTTCTTTAACATGATGATGAATTACTAGATGCCAGCTACCAAAACACTAAGAACACTACCCTCGCAAAGTTGACACAAAACCTAACTAACACTCCTCCCTCAACAGATGCTTTGGAAATCATCAAATTGGTATTACCATTTATTTTAGACCACAGTGCATTAAAACACAAAACCAAAAACAAAACTACCTATGCATATTCCTGATCAGCTTTTTCACAACTATCAAAACACCAAACCACATAAGGCATTATTAGGTTGTCCTTTTCTTATTTATTTTATTTTTGGAGGGGCATCATTGCCTCTGGTGGTTGTGGGAACTACCCAGTGCCGCTACTGAGAGCCACCGCTGGATGGTTGTCTTTTTCTTGTTGTCTGTTTGACTCATTCATTTAAAATATGGTATCTCACAGTTATACTTTACAATTCCCTAATGGCAAAGACATTTAACATGTTTTCATATGTCCACCAATATGTCTATAATCTTTGGTGTCTGGTTTGAGTTGTTGGTTTTCTGATACTTGTGTATGAGAAGGTGATAGTTTGCTTTTCTCTTTAGTTTTTCCTATTTAATTTGTACATTCAGATATATGTGCAGCAATATTATCTTATGATTATTTTATGCTCCCCTCTTTGTCAGTTGTCCCCAAGGGCACTTTTTTGTTTGTGTTTTCTTTACGATTTTCATTGATCCTTATTCCAGTCTTAGAAAGAGAAAGCGATATTCTCTGTATACATATGAGAATTTTCCAATGACTAAACACATTCTTAGTTATCACGGTGATGCAATGGTTGAAGTGTTCAGCTGCTAACGGCAAGGTAGTTGGTTCAAACCCACCAGTGGGTTCAAACCCACATTACAGGAGAGACATGAGGCTGTCTGCTGCCACCACTATTCCCAGTCTCTACAGCACTGTGGAGTGGTTCCACTCTGTCTTATGGGCTCACCAAGAGTTGGACTTGACTTGATGGCATCAGTGTGTTACAGGGTGACTGTTCTTATACCTTTTACCTGCATGACATGCAATCCTTTCCTCTTGATAAGCAGGATACCTGAGGATTCTTGTTAGCTCTGTTATTGAGAGAGTTTCTCAAAATATGCCAAACAGACTCTCTCTCCCCTCAGAAAGGATTGTACTTTACCCACGTGGGCCCCTCCCCTACCACAGTCACACACTGGTCCCACGTAGGATTGATAGGCATTTGCCTCAAAGGAAATGTCTCCAACTCAAATTAGTACTCAGACTTAATATCAGATTGAACATTTTGTATTAAAAATGAACACATTACCAGTAGTTTTTACTAGTAGTTTTTGTTTATCAGATTTAGTTTTTTCTTTTCCTTCTTGTCTTGAATTATTATTTTTAAAATAGTGTTTATATTACATCAATTGAATTATTAAGTTATTCTTGCATGAACTATGTTTTATAGCATGTATTTTTAGTAAGCTTATTTTACATTTAGATAATAATACACTCCTTCCGTTGAGCATAAAGATATTTTTGAGAGGTGTAGGTGTAGGCACAGCAAGGAGACAAGGCTCAATCAGAAATGAAAAGTACAGAAAGACTTTACTAGTGAAAATAAGCCCCAGGCAGGTTCAGTAGCCCATCTAGTTAGGCTAGAGAAACTGTGCCTGGTATTGGGGTGCTAGGATCTATATAGGGTTTGAGCTACAGGCATGCAGGCTGATGAAAGGTTGGGTGTTCTTGTACTTTATTTGCAAGTTTGGGGTTGGGAGATGACCTGTCAGCAAATCATCTCTTTTTTCTAAACTTGCTTCCAGAATGTTCAATGGGGGAGCTGTGTGCCCTGCTCAGGAAAACGCTGTGTCCTACCTGGGGATATAAGCTCTGTGAGGTTCCAGAAGCAGGGGTCACACAGTTCAGCAGGGTGTTTATTTCTTTGTGGGAGACTGGTGCAAAGAGGTGCAAGGGGCTACCTGGTCCAGGGAGCTGCCTTGTACAGGGGGCTTCCTGGTCAAGTCCCAGTACAAATATCCTAAACTGCTGACAATGGTGTCAAATGGGTGTAGTGCTCTATTGTTAACTATTTCCTGTGGTCGGGGGATGGGAATGAAGATGACCAATTGTGAAGTTTGAGGACCAGCTGGGGGACAGTGGACTGTATATTTGAAGCAAAAGCTGATTGAGGGAAAAAGTGGAGATAGCTTTCATCTGTTCCTTCAAAAACTTAAACACACAGGGAGTTAAAAGTAATAGTGCACAGAATATTATTAAAGGTCTGCATAATCTAGGACATGAAAGAATTTTGAAACCAAAAGGAGGGGTTGGTGGTTCTCCTACAACATTTTCTGATGTCATAAGCCATATTGCAGAGGGCTTTAACATTTTGCTCAACTATACCTGAACTATTAATATAATAACATTTTTCATTTAAAAGCTTTCATGTTCCCACTTTATCTTCTGTTAGTAAATTAAGAGATCTTCAGTTTTATAAAGTGACGAGTCTAAGGATGCTAGTTATTTTTGGAGAGAGGAAAGTGAGTTAGAAGTTGAATCCATCATGAACTG
>PVJH01047054.1:0-11509 GCA_004026705.1 Nesogale talazaci
CCCTGTGCTACATTTGAAAAAGGCAACTTGTTTTTAAGGCAGACCGCAGGGGAAGGAGTCTGCTCTGGGCAGCCCCTCGCAGCCCCCAAGAGGACAGTAGCTCCTTCTATTGTTTCTGCTCTGAATTACTTTGAAAAGTCCTGGCCTGCTGCAGAAGGACATAACCAAATAAAAATAAAACTGCCTAGGCCTTGGGAGACTGCAAACCAAGTGATTTATCTTTCTCCTATAAAAAGATAGAGAAATAAAAGTGAAGAGAAAGAGAGGGGCCAGGCTCACATTCCCAAATCTGTAATTCCAAATTTCAAAGAAACACTTGAAAACACTGCCACTTTCTTTTTTCCCTGTGCGATGACAATGCTGAACATGAGCTGAATTCATTTGGCAGGAAGACCTGACTTGGAATGATTGAAAGCTCTTTCTAGTCCTTATTTGTCCTACTTATACCGAATCTTAATGCATTTAACTGTAGAAACATGAACTCATTTGTTTATAAAACTTTGCTCTAGCCCTTGCTTTGTAGATAGTGCATGCTGTGTGATATGTGTACCACATTCCCTTTCTGAACTCTGTTAATCAATGAATTCATTTAAATTTGGAAACACCTCAAACTTGATGCAATTATGGACCTGCCTGGCTATTATTCTGAAGAAGGAAATAAAGCTTGAATGCGTAAGAAATGATTAATATTACCATTTTCTAAGTGACTTTGATTTCATGCCAAATCAAGATATTCTTAAAAAGAAGTTTATTTGTGATTTTTTGGGAAACCTCCTGAAGGTGTTTGCATTCTGCCTTACTACATGTATTTATGGTTAAAGGGCTGTTGGCCATGGAACAGATTTTCTGTGTGTTTAATAAGTGCTTCATTTTGATTCCGTATCATTGCTACTTGATCGTGTGCTTGTACAGTCTTGACACTGCAAACTCTGTGCCCTTCAGCATTCTCTAGGCTATAGAAGCACTCAGGTTAGGAGTCCCAGAACTTGCAGGTTCTCTGTTTTTTGTTGCTCCCTGAAGCTTTACTAGTGTCAGGGTGGGTTTCTCTCAGGATCTTCTCCTTATTGGTTCCAAACTCAATAGCATGTTTCTGATAGAAGCAACCCAAGCTCGCTGCCCTTGGGTCTATTCTGACCGAGCGATGAGTGTGTGCAGTCACTTAACATGCCGTCTCCTTAATCCTAACTCAGACGTAATGCGATGAATTTTCTCATGGAATATTTTGATTGCGTCAAACCAGGCTTAAATACTAGAGAAGAAACCCCATTTTAAAATCACCAGTTCTCATTCTTGTGATCCTTGTTGTCAAAATGCGTGTGCCACTGTATTGTGTCATGTTAGGCAAAGTGGAAAATGTGCTCTGGAGTCTGCAGCCCTGCCCACCGTGGGCTGTCTGTGAAGCCGTTCATAAAAGGCAGGAGCACCTGTGCAGCACAGACTGTCTGTGTATATCTAGGTGATGTGGGGCCTGGTAGCTAGGCAACAGGAGCAGCAGGTAAGGATCGCCTTTAAAAGAATTCAAAAATAAATATAAAGCTACACTTTCAAAATTAGGTAAGATGTGAATACTTACAGAGTCCAAGAAAAGAAGTCACGTCAAATTACCCAGTGTAGAAGCAGATAATACCACAATCAAATATAAAATATAGAAATATAGCATAATCTCAACGTATCTACTGCCTGAAATGCCCTGTAATACCTTTTAAAAACAGTTTCTGACTGTGTACTCTTAAAATACTTCTCCTCTGCAATGAGTTAGTCATATTTTGCATAGGGAAAATAGAAAAACAATTCACTCATTTTCTATCACAGTGGACCAGAATTTTATTATTGATAGTTTACCTTCTTAGCTCCTCACTGATAGTGTCATGTCAATTTTTAGGATTATTGACATGTTGACAAAATGTCTGTGTCATCTCT
This sequence comes from Nesogale talazaci, assembly GCA_004026705.1. Taxonomy (NCBI): domain Eukaryota; kingdom Metazoa; phylum Chordata; class Mammalia; order Afrosoricida; family Tenrecidae; genus Nesogale; species Nesogale talazaci. The sequence continues at coordinate 1,921 of PVJH01047054.1, forward strand.
TTCACCTGCAGATTGTAAGATGTCAGAGCAGCTTAACTTTCGGGATCTAGTGACTAATCTGAATGATTTTTTGAGTTGATGTTTTTCATTAAGCAGTCTGTCATCGAGTCCTGCTGTTGAGTGAGTCAGCACAGGGGGCTGTTGGAGTGTGCCTGCAGCCCGTGCCTACACAGAGAATGATACACCCTCCAACAGAAGTGGCTTGTGAATTACATAACCTAATCACATGAAATCCAAAATACCTCTGTCCCCAACTCAAGCGACATGGCTATACCTGTTCCACCTGACCTGAGGCAGAGTGTGAGGAAGGGGAATCCACATGGACACAGCCACCTTAAGGCAGTGCAAGTGTTATAAAAACACTTTGTACACGTTGCTCAGACACCTCCCTGGGCCCAGGAAGCTTCTCCTGCAAGTGGAAGACGTAGTCCTAGAACTTAAATGTCATCAGTTTAGGGGTAAATCTGTTAGGTTTCTCAGGCGGAAATACCTTGGTTCTCACACCAAAGCCTGGTTGGTGCTCCGAGTGGACTTTTATGAAGGACAGCAAAAGCTTCAGGTTTTACAGTCACAGAACACAGGCAACCTCCTGTGACTGCACACTCACACTTGGTGGCCTGAGGCCAGCCAAGCAGAAGGCAGAGGAACAGCTGAAAAGAGAACAGTGGTCTCGAAGTTCTGGTCTTTGGGGCCTTTGGCGGGGAGGCATGTTCGATGGTTTTGGTTGGCCCCATTAGCTGAATAAAGCCCACCTGGTAAGATTGGGTCAACCCAGGTTTACTGCCCACCAAGGTGTACCGCCCACCTGGCTCAGGCTTGAGGGGGCGCATGCCCTTAGCCTTTATTGATTTCCAATTTCCTGTAGAGGGTCTTGGCATGTAGAGGAACAACCCCTGGTTCCTGTTTCTATTTACCTTACAAAATCTGTTAGAATTAAGCACATATACTTGCAAACTGATAACTAACTTATTGCCATGTTTTTATTTCTTCCATGTTGTTTTACATGTGGCCCTAACATTTCATCCCAAGTACTAGTTAAATCTTGTCATCTTCCCTCTATTTGTTAATATTGCATTGCTTTTGCACACCATAATACTTGTTTTAAAAGCCACGGGGATTCTGATGTATGCCACAGCTAGTGTTCCAATTTTCAACTAGTAGTAATCATTTATGTAAGGTAAAACTTTAATAGCATGTAGAAAAAAATCCTTGCATGTAGAAATCTTTAAGCATTGATATTTTTTGCATTCAACATATAGACTTTTCATGCGTATAGGGTTCATATTTATTGAGAAAACCACATTTGCTGTTGATAGAAATGGAGGGCGAGAAAGAGCACTAACTTGGGCATCAGACCCTCTCATCTCTGCTAGTGGAATGCACCACCTCCCTTCAAGTGCACAATAGAACCTGTCCCTACCCTTGGCACATTGTTGTGAAGTGAGAGCATTCACCATCATTGTCTCATAAATGTCTTCCCACCTTGGTCCTAAGCCCTACAATTGGGTAACATAATGAAACACAAGTGAGCCAGGAGTGCATTTATTTTCTGAACAGAAGATTTTTTGTCACTGAATCGTGGACCTTCAAGGCTCACAGCATGCTGCGAAAACTGCATGCAGTGAGATCCCATGAAGGAACTCCACTGGGTGATGTGGAATCTACTTCAGACACAGTTGTGAGTTGAGGAGTTGGAGAATACACAGTGTCTGAAGAAGCAGAAGGCAGCTGTGCCGAGTTTGGTGAATTGTTGGAAGGTGGACAAAAAGGGTCTTGCTACATCAATGCCTTGTATGCTGTATTAGCATATGTATTACTCCAGCAAACCTGTGTGTGGACATTCTGAATTATTTTGTTATTGTTTGTTCATATTTAGGGTGTATCTCAGAGGTGTTATGTCATCGGAAGCCAGGTCTTGAGGTTGTGCTATGTGTTTTTCTGTCTATGAAAGTCGGCATTGATCACCCAGTAGGGACAACAAGTAGAATAAAGGATTCGGGGACCAGAGGGTGGGATACAGTGGGGGTGGGGAGTAAAAGGGAGGTGGTGCTAAGAAGTTCAGGAAGAAGAATAATGTTTGCAAAGTGATTGGGGTAGTAGTTGTCCAGTCATACTTGAGATGATCGAACTATGCAATGTTATATATCCCAATTCCCAATTAGTAGTAAGCAAATAGCACCTGAGTATTCAAAGCTTAAGGCATGAGAAATACTAACCCACAACCAAACCCACTGCCACTGAACTGATTCCAATGCGTAGGCACTTTTGATTTGGTTTTCGAGACTGTAAATCTTTACAGAAGTAGAAAGCCACACCTTTCTCTCCTGGAACCGCTGTCACCAGCAGAACCAATGTTCTTGTGGACAGCAGTCCAACCTGTAACCCACTGCATCCCCAGAGCTACTTACAAAACTCTAAAGGAGTTGCCATGTCCTTCTTCAACCAATTGTACTTAATTTATACTGTTAGGGGTTTTTTTCCCACCAGGGAAAAAGTGTTAACTAGAGGAACACAGTATTAATTAGAGGTACACAATTCCCAATAATCACGTGAAATCGTTCCCCAAAGAGTGGGAATACCCAGATTGAGAAATGAGATTGTGTCTGGATGAGTGTCAGCCTCCTTGTTGGTGGACAGAGACTATAGGCTCCCCCATCTTCTTATCCTGTTAAAAAGGTGCTGCCAAAGAGAATAAGTTAGACAAAATTGGCATGGTTATTCGTGTTTCTGTTGTAGTACTGTATTGTATATTGACAAGCTCTCGAAGCACATGGTTAAGTGTTCAGTTTCTAACCTCAGGGTGAACGGTTCTAAGCCATCAGCAACTCCGCAGGAAAAAAGCCCTGGATATCTGCTTCTGTCAAGATGTACAGCTTAGGAAACGCCGTGGGATACTTTCACTCTGTCCCACGGGGTCCCGGTGAGTCAGGGTCAACTCACAGGCATATGACAGTACATATCAAAAGCTTTTCTTTTTACAGTTTAAGTGAAGAAAAACATACTAGGAAATATTATGTTCACTCAACAAGTGTTCAGTATTCGTTGTATGGAGCAAGGATCGAAGCATGGGGAATTCAACAGTTAGAAAGGAAAATCTTTGTCCTGGGGGAACTGACAACACATTGGGAAAAGGTAACCATCAAACAAATGTATTTATCAGGGAGGAGGAAATGCAATGAAACAAATAAAACAGGTCAGCAAGTGAAGACTTCTGAGAGTGTGATCATTGACAGATTTGATAGCCAGAGTAGTTGGGGTTAAGTCAATATCCAGGCAAGGTGATCTCGGTTTCTTAGATGGGAAATGCTGTTCAGAGTGTCTGAGTTGCAAGTTAACTGGAAATCGAGGCCAAAGCAATGAGAAAGCGGTACTGAACCACAAAAAGGTGTGCAGACTTTTAGTACTCAGGTGTCCCTGCTATAAATAAGCTCTTCGACAGTTGGCTGATGGGTTGAGCAATAGTCTTACCTTTCCACTTTCCTACAAACGTGGAAAATCACATATTGCCTATTGATTTTTATAAATTGTATGTGAGATTATCTTATGTAAATCAAACCACGGATAAAAGTTAATAGGCTTTTCAGTTGTGATTTTAAATTGAGTAAAATGGTTAATTGACCTGTCTAATGTTTAATGAATTCCTTGATGAAACTATGGTTATGTATCTCTCTAGTAATGTAAGCATACAGTTAAGCTTTGTCCATTTAAAAAGTAGGTATAATTTACATTTTATAAGGAACCCTGGTAGTGCTATTAGATAAGCTTTGAACTGCTGGCTACAGGATCATGGTTCAAATTCACCATCTGCTCTACAGGAGAAAGAGGAGGCTATCTGGTCCTATGAAGGATTTATTGCCTCAGAAACACTATTTAGGGTAACTATGAGTAGGAATTGACTCTATGACAGTGGACTTGTTGTAAGGATTGTCTCTTTATAGTAAAATGGTAATAGTAGAAAGGTTGCTTCAAAAAGATTTATAATCCACTATGCAATTCACTAGCTCGGATACAAGTGTGATTTACACTGGTATCTTAATCTTTATTGCAATGTTATATCTGGCTAATTCTGTCAACATTATTTGAATTCTATAACTTGGAAAAATGTTAAAATGCTAGCTTTTTAAAAAAATCATTTTATTGGGGGCTCATACAGCACTTATAACAATCAGTATATACATTTATTTTATGCAAACTTCATTTGTACATTTGTTGCCATCATTCTCAAAATATTTTCTTTCTACTTAAGGCCTTGGTATTAGAGTCTCCTATTTCCCCTCCCTCTCCACTCCCCCTGCCTCATGAACTCTTGATAATTTATAAATGTCTCCCTTGACCCACTTTAATGTTTTCCAGGGAGGAGGCTATATGTAGACCCTTGTAATTGGCTCCCCCTTTTTGGGGGGGGAGGGAAGCATCTCTGCCCTCTGGTGGTGGGAGTAGGAGGCCCAGCTTTTGCTCCTGTAGAGCTGCTGCTAGAATTGAACCTCCAGCCCAGTGGGCCGCAGTCCCACGCACAAGCACTACGCCACTGGGGCTCAGCCCTAGTTCCCCCTTTTTACTCCACCTTCCCTCCACCCTCCCAGTATCACCATAGTCACCACTAGACCTGAAGAGATTATCTGCCCTAAATTCCCATGTTTCTGGTTCCTATCTGGATCAGTGCACGTCCCCGGTCTAGCTAGATTCGTAAGGTAGAATTGGGATCATGACAGTGGACAGGGGTGGGGAGGTGGGGAGAGAGGAAGCATTTAAAAACTAGAAGAAAGGGCTGAGCCCCGGTGGCGTAGTGGTTGTGCGCGGGACTGCGGCCCACTGGGACGGAGGTTCAATTCCAGCAGTGGGGCTGGGCCTCCTACTCCCACCACCGGAGAGCAGTGATGCCCCCCCCCCAAAAAAAAGAACATTAAAAACTAGAGGAAAGTCGCATATATCATTGTTGCTACACTGTACCTTGACTGACTCATCTCCTCCCCACAACCTTTCCGTAGGGGAATGTCACTTCATCTACCAATGGCCTTTGGGTACCCAATCTGTACTCCCCCTCATTTATAATGATGCAATTTTTAGTTCTTTGATGGCTGATAACTGATTCCTTCGACATTTCATGGTCACCCAGGTTGGTGTGCTTCTTCCATGTGGGTTTTGTTGCTTCTAAGCTAGATGGCTGCTTGTTTACCATCAAACCTTTAAGACCCTAGATACTATATCTTTTGATAGCCAAGCACCATCATCTTTCTTCACCACATTTGCTTATGCACATTTGTCTTCAGTGATCATATTAGGAAGGTGGGCACACAATGATATGATTTTTAGTTCTTTGATGCCTGATAACTGATCCCTTTGACAGCTTGTGGCCATATAGGCTGGTGTGCTTCTTCCATATGGGATTTTTTTTTGCTTCTGAGCTAGATGATCACTTGTTTACTTTCAAGCCTTTAAGGCCCCAGATGCTGTATCTTTTGAATGCCTGGCACCATTCACTTTCTTCACCACTTTTGTTTATGCACACATTTGTTTTCAGTAATCATGTCAGGAAGGTGAGCATCAAGGGATATTGCTAGCTTTTTGAATGGAGATTTTAAAAATCATTCTCACAGCCCTTTATATGTTTTTTAAAAATTAAATAACAAAAACTTTTTTTGGAATAAGATAATTCTTTGTTGTCCCAGAAAATCCAGTCTGAAAAATAGTCAATATTGATTTGGGTGAAAGATGGTTATGAGTTAGTGTAGAGGGTAAAGGAAAGGTATACATTTAATAAATATACATTAAGAGGGTTCATAGAAAACATATTCATATCACATTAGAACATATCACTGTTTGATAAGCCTGGGGAAGACTGCATGGCCTAGCACCTCATGCTATCACTGGACCTCAAGGTGGAGGGCCTCTTCAGGCCAGAAAGCCTACCTTGTGGGATTAACCTACCTCAAGTCCTCGAGTTTTTGTTCAGCTCTTTTATTTCATTATTTCCTCCTTTGTTTTTGCTACTTTACCTTCAAGAGCACCTTTCTGAGTCTCTTCTGACAGTCATGTTGCCTCTTCCCCCACCCCCATCTTTAATGTCCTTTCCTTTCTTCATGAATAATGTTCTCAATGTGACCCCACAACTCAGAAGGTCTTCAGTCATTAATGTTCAATGCAGCAACTCTGTTTGCAAAATTCAGGTGGGAAATGCTCCAAATAGGTCATATTTTACTTCTTGTGGACTTATTTTAATTTTACTCATTTCAGTGTGAATTTGCATGTAAACCATTGATTGTCTTTGCCACAGTTGACCCCTTGTCTTCTTTGGGCTGATGCTATTGGAATTCTCCACTCTCTCTTTCCACAGATGCATTCAGCTTGATTCCTCAGACGTCTATTTGTGTAGTCACAGCTCATATAGTTGGAAAAGTGTATAGTGTTTAAGGAGTTATTGGTCTTGCAAGCTTTTTGTCATGCATCATCAGTGATAGAAAGATGAGGCTGCCTGCTCTTGTTACTCTGTTACAGTTTCAAAAACCCTAAGGTGTAGTTTCACTCTGTTCTATCAGATCACCATACATCTGAATCAACTCATTGCAATGTTTTTGTTTTTTTTTTTTTTAACACTTAACACAAGCCTTAAGACATTTGCCTATTCTTCTTGGATTTTTTTTCCTTCCGCTTCACTCTCAAGATAGCCTCGTCTTAATCAAGTAGCCACCTCTGTTCTTTTATCAATGTCTCTATCAGTGGTGCTAACAAACAGATAGTTAATTATTTGGGCCTCAATTTTCATTTCTTTATTGGTGTCAACCAATTCCAGCAAAGATTACGAAATTGGCCCCAAGTGAAAGAAGCCATAGGGAAAAAAGTGTTCCACAAGTTATTTGATTTGTCAGCAATTCAATTTAATATTTAGTTCACAAATAGTGCCATTAGATGCTTGATTCTTTTTCTAGGGCAAATGAATTAATTAATAAATCAAAATTATTGAATTGTGACTAAAATATATTAAATTATGTGAGCTCGAAAGCCTTGGGTATAAAAAACAGTCCAATGGAGTACTTGATGTTCTTTGAGTCTTTCTTTTTTTTTGGGGGGGGGGAAGGCATCACTGCCCTCTGGTGGTGGTGAGAGCTACCCAGGCTTGCTTCTGGAGAGCCGCTGCTGGATTTGAACCACCAAGCCCGTGGGCCACAGTCCTGCACTCAACCACTACGCCACCGGGGCTCAGCCCCTTTGGGTTATTCAAATGAGGAAATGGGCACAGAAAGGATAAGAATCCTTCCTAAGTTCACTAAGTTTAGAAATGCCAAAGTCCAGGTTCTTACCCTCGCAGCCTGCCCTCAGGGTCCAGTCTCCTGTTCCAGGTATTCTACTTACTCTCTGAAAACACCTTGTTTCAGAAGGAATTCAACTAAAAACAGAGAAGAATAAAATTAGGAAGAATTGCCAATAATGCTAACAACCATTCTATATATTATCATGTAGAGTTAGTTCTTCCATATGGGAAGATTAAATAAGATCTGTTTAAGGCTGTTTGATACATTCTAAGATGCACCCAGCCATAAAATATTTTTTTTATGAATCCATTACATGGCAAACTTTAGATGGAGATTTTTCTGTAAGATTAACGTTTCATTACGTTTCTTCCTAAACATAAAAGTATGATTTTAGGATTAAGTGCTAATGTGCTTAAATATTCAAAAAGAAATTGTTAATCAATTTAATGAGATATCTTTTTTTCTTTTTAAGATGATATCTTATTATGAAGAAGATTTATGTTTGAGCAACTATTTGAGATATTGAGAGTCATTTTCTTTGTGGCTTGTGACCATTTTGTATGATCTTGCAAACTGTTGATTTTCAATTATGTTGGACCATTGTACTAAGACTTTACTAATAAGTAAAGTAATTCATCTGGCTGTCATTATTACTCACATGATTTTCTCTGGCTGATAGAATGATTAAAATTGTACTATAATTATGCATATAATTTGGCTCTGATATTTTAATTCTGTTTTAGTTACCTACTGCTGCCTTGACAACAACAAAATATCACAAAGTGTGGCTTCAAAGAACAATTAATTGTCTCACAGTCTTGGAGACACTAAGTCTCAATCTAAGCTTTGATTCTTGGGGAGGGTCCTTGCTCATGAGTGACCTGAATCCATGACCAGTGAAAAATATGTTGAAGTCAAAGAACTGAATAGAAATTTTCAAAGGGCACCCCAAGAATACAAAGTAAAATATAGTGACATGTACAAAAACCTAGAATTAAAAATACCAAATAGGTTTTCCTAGATCATTTCTATCATCTTGCAAACAAGACTCCTCCTTTAAAAAAATCCTTTAATATCACACCCCCCCTTCCATTTTACTGTTACCCCACATCACAACAAAGTGTCTCAAAAGAATTGTCTAGTTATTGTCTCTACTTCCTCATCTTCTATTGTTAATCCCCCCCATACTGTTCTCCAGCACTCCCTGCAACTACTTCTGAGTGGTTCACTGGAGATTTCTATGTTGCCATTTCAATGGATAACCTTTCCAAATTCATTTTACTTGACCTCTCAGCAGGATTCGTCAAACCCTTCACTCCCATCTCAAGAGGTAGCACAGGATCAAGCATTAATGATGTTGCAGGAAGAGTTCCAAGCGGATTGAAGTCATTATTGAAAAACCAAGGCTCCAGAAATTGATGAGATACCAAATGAAATATTTCAACAAGCTGATCAAGCACTGTAAGCACTCATTTGACTATGCCAAGAAATTATAAAACAGTTACCTGACCAACTGATTGGAAGAGTTTCAGCTGTATTTGTATCCATTCCGAAGAAAGGTGACCCAACCTTATAGAACAATATCACTAATATCTCAAGCAAATAAACATTTGCTGATGATCATTCAACAATTGTTGCAGCAGTACATTGACAGAAAGCTGTCAGAAATTCATGCTACACTCAGAGGGATATCATTGCTAGTGTTATCTGAGAATCTTGACTGAAAGCAGAGAATACCACAAAGCTTTTTACTTGTATTTCATTGCCAATGCAAACATATTTGACTGTGTAAACAGCAACCAACTATGGAAACACTGAGGAGAATGGGGATTCTTTTCTAAACAAAACAATTAATTCTGCTTATGCAGAACCTGTGGATCAAGTTGGATGAAGAAAACAAAGGCATATTTCCTGGTCTTAAATCAAGAATGTTATCAAGGTTGTATCCTTTCACCATACCTATTCAATCTGTATGCTGAGAAAATCATCAGAGAAGCTAGATTATGTGAAGAAGAACGCAAAAGCATCAAGATTCGGAAAGGGAAGCAAATGTATTGCCATTTAATCAATTCTGACTCATAATGATCCGGTATGACAGAGTAGAACCTTGTGGATTTCAAAACTTACAGAAGTAGAAGGCTACCGATGATTTCATATTGATGACCTTGGAGGTTAACAGTTCAATGTGCAACCACTACACCCCCAAGGAGGAAGGATTATTAGCAGCCTGAAATATGCAGATGACATGATCTTGCTTGATGAAAGTGAGAAGGACTTGATGCATTTACTAAAGAAGATCAGGGGATATAGTCTTCAGTATGTATTAGAATTCAATGTGG
>PVJH01047055.1:0-11499 GCA_004026705.1 Nesogale talazaci
TGTTCTGTTTTCGGCCACTTGAGAGTTATTTAATTAAATTCATGACCCAGGATGCTAACCAGCCCCACATCTGAAATAATTGCTTCTCTGTTGGTGAGATGTAAAGCCGGGATTGATTTTCCCCCTGGCCGATATCTCTCCTTTCTGAATCCCGAATGCCATCCGCGCTCCCCTCCCCACGCCATTTGATCCCTGTATTTGATCCCTATTTAGTAGTACATTTCGCAAAACAGATGTCTGAGTAATTAAAGTCCCACATGGGCGCGCTCGTCAGTGAGCTACATCTATTTCATCGCCAGCTTAGAGACTTTTCACCTCCAGCCGTCCCCACCCCCGGGGCTCCGATGTCCCTGCTTTGGGGCAGGCTTTGGGTAGGAAGAGTTCAGATTGGCCGGGCGCTTTTCTGCGTTCAACCAGCTGCCCTTTCTTCAGGATTCCAGGCATTATTCCAGGCATTCCTCTCTCCTAGGGCTCACCTGGTGTTGCCAGTCGGTTTTCCACCAACATTCTCCAAGGATGAATCACCCCGTGCTTCATTCACACCGGCCCAGCCCTTGCTACAACAACAACAGAATCAGAACAATGTTGTCATAACCATGGATTAAGAGCACCTTTTATCTCCTGCCCCACCCCACCACAGACATAGCCAAATATTTCTGTTGGAGCAATCCTAAAAAAAAAAAACACAAAAAACAACCTTTTTTTGGTTTTAAACCTGTGTGAGATCATATGCCTAGTAACCTGTTTGGATGCTCCAGGTCATCAAAGCATTTTGATGGCAAGGAATCATAGAGGGACAGAATGCCTGCTGGTGGCAGAGAGGGAAAATTAGGAAGGTCTTATTGCATGGCATTTGTTTGTTTTTACAAATAATTCTTTGGAGGAAAACTTGATTATGAGCATGTATATACTTCTAAAAGGCAGCAGGTGCTTATAATGCCTCACGCATGAGCTTATGAATTTCACAGCAGGTAAAAGAATTCCCCTTGCGTTTCTACGATGCCTAGGAATTGACATCTTTGAAAGGACTTGCCTGTTGACTACAAGGTCCACTGTTCAAACCCACCGGCTGCTCCGTGGGAGAAGGAGGAGGCTTCCTAGTCCTGTAAAAAGTGAGTGTGTCAGAGATCCACAGAAGCAGTCCTCCCATCACCTGTTGGGTCGCCAGGAGCCCAGATCCGCCTGATGACAATGAGGTGCTTTTCCTTTTCTTTTGAATTTCATGATGTATCTGCATTTGTTCTGATACTTGTATACTTTCAAACAAATCGGATGAATGAGAGATGCCTTCCAGTGAAAGGATTCTTCATTGCCCCCCAATTTAATGTGAATCATTTGTGTGTGTGTGACATCACTGCCCTGGTGGGGTGAGTCATTTTTTTTTGGCACTTCCTCGTTTTATTTATTTAATTTTTAAAAATATATATTTAAAAATATTTTTATTGGGGGCTCTTCCATCTCTTATCATAATACATACATTCCTCCAAGGTGTCAAGTACATTTGCACATAGACCTCTGCCTTCATTTTCAAAGTATTCTCTTCCCACTTGGTAAAGCGGAACACCATTGACGTGTGTGCAGGGGGTGAGGAGGGGGGGGTATATTCCCTTCCCATTCTCCCGCCATTCCCTAGCTTGTTGTGCATTCTTTCCCCAAATCGGGACTTTTTCAAAACGCCATGGGACACGGGAAAAATTATTTGAAATCGGGACTATCCCGCCCAAAGCGGGACGTCTGGTCACTTTACACTTGAGCCCCTGAGATCAGTTCCCCACTGTAATGTGGTCCATTGTACAAGTGTAAGTTTCTTAGACCATTCACCTCTTTGTACTCTCAATATCGCAGGGGAGAAAATACATAGTGTGACGTCTCACAGAAGCCAAAGCTGAGAGTCTTTGTGGAAACCGTATTACCCTGAGTGGCCTTAAAAGCCAGGTGGAAAAATTCCCGTGTGCAGTGGGAGTCTCATTCCAGCGGTTTGGGCACAACCCCTAGCCTCATGAGCGAACCTCACACGGGCGGGGTGCACAGGCAGCGCTGAGTCCCAGGGTTCTGAGACAGCGCCAGGAAAGGGGAGATGTGTTTCGGGAGCGCCGAGGGGTCCCCCTGACTGCAAGGCTGTGGGCAGGATCTCATGGCTTCATCAGCTGCCATCTTTAGTGGCGGATGCTTCGTAATCCGGGAGGATCTCCATTCTTGTCGTGCCCGGGACAACTCCTTTTGCGCCTTCCTTTTCTCACCACGGGGCTTGTGCTCCATTTTCTTAAAAGTTTAGGCCGTTGCTTTCTGGGATGCAGGACTTTTGCTTCTCGCATATCCATCCATCATCTGCTGCCGGCTTCTGTCAAGCTAGTTAAAAAAAAAAAAGAATCGTAATTCTGGCAGCCTCATCCCGGCAGTATGCTGGGTGATGTTTTGGACTGCTAACCGCTGCAGGTCGGTCTTTCGAAAACCACCAGCTACTCCTTCAAGAGAAACCAAGGGTTTTGCCACCCTACAGAACTGCAGTCTCAGAAACCCAGAGGGGATCGGAGACCCGCTTCTCCTACGCTGCCCAGTCGGGTCCTTAGGAGACGGACTCGACTTGACGGCAGTGAGTTTGGCTTGGGTTGGGTGTCTGCCCTGGTGAAGTGGCAAGAATATCTCCCTGGCGACTTGACCAAGGCGTGGTAAGGTTCAAATGCATCTCTGTGTGTGACAAAAGGTTCGTGTGTAAGACGGTCGCAGGTTTCAAGCAGGCCAGAGAGTCAGGCTCCCGCGCCAACGGCCTGGATCACACACGGCTCCCATCCTTTCCTCTCTGTGTGAATTTTGGCATCCCACGGACTGTTTTGGTGCTTCTGTTTCCTAATGTGGGAAACGGGGAGACTAAGAGCCCCCGAGTTTTTTTCAGCGATGCTTAGATGAGAAAATTCACTCCGCTGACCAGGTCAGGGCATGCTTCAGACAGCCATGATTCTCAGCACCCAGTTCAATGTCAACAGAAGTGCCTGACATCGGATGGCGTTTTCCATGGAGGTCATCTGTGTCTCCACCTCTCTCTATCCAGGGACCATTGGTCCTGGTCTCGGGTCCTGTGAAGAGTTGGGCCACGTCCCTTTGTTTAATGACAGGACATAGGAATCTGGGCTGAGAGGGGACTTTTGATGACTGATGGGTTTAGTTAAAAATTGGCTCACTTTCAGTGGTGTTCCCTGAACTGGTTTCTCTTCTAATGACTCAGAAGGATGCTCTATGAGGATTTTTTAGTATCTGTCTCTCTGTGTACTGCCTGTTTGTGCTGAAAGCTCCCAAACTATATCCTTCCTGGTTAAAAAAAAAAAAAAAGCAAAATAAGAGTGCCTAATTCCTAAAGTAGTAATAAGGCAAATCAATCTAATCTCTCCCCTAGGAGACTCAGAAGCACTGGAGAAAAGCGCACTTGCAAGTCAGCTTTCATCTCATACATTTGAAATTTGATGGGAGTAAGCAAAACAAAGCCCTCAAACCCTACCATTCCTCAAGGGAACTCTCTTCTTCAAAGAGATCCCCTCTGTGTTTATATCCATAATACAATAATGTGGTTATTATCCAAAAAGCTTTGGATTTCTTCTTCCAAAAAGTTTTATTATTTTTTCCCACCAGGACCTGGGTGCAAATACTAACTTCCATTGCATTACATTTATGACAAATAGATGTACTACTTATTTTAGTATTGTTTAGAATTATTGACATATAGTCTAAATCAGGCGTCCTCAAACTGCAGCCCACAGGCCACATACAGCCCAACAAGGGCATTTATCCAGTCTCCAGGTGTTTTCGCCACAGCCGCCTGTCCTGCTTAGGTGCTGACTCATCCCGGGTCCACGGTGAATTTGTTACAAGCTTTTTGGGGTTTTTAAATATAGTATGGCCCTCCAGTGGTCCGAGGGATAGTGAACTGACTCCCTGTTTAAATAGTTTGAGGACCCCTGGTCTAAATTATTTTATAGATGCAGATATTATCATTTCTTCCATTGTTTCTGCCTAGCTGTTTTCTATACAAGTATTAGCGAAAGATTCGATCCCATTGTCTTTTAGTTCTTTTGCAGTTTCACATATACATTGATCTCTTTCATCCACCTGGGACTTATTTCAGGAGAGAGGCTGCAGGGGGCATCCAAGATGACCATTTCCCCAGCTCTAGCTATTGGTGTAGTGTGGGGAGAGAATATTGAAAGTATCAGGGACTGCCACAAGCAACAAATATGGCATGGAACTAGGTCAGCCAGCGTACTTCTTAGAAGGGAAAATGGTGAGGTTTTGCCTTACACATTGTGAACATGTGACCAAGAGTGACCAGATCCTGGAAAAGGACGGCATGTTTGGTAATGTAAAGGGTCAGACCCCAGCTGAGCCCTGGTGGTGTAGTGGTTGTGTGCGGGGCTGCAGCCCACAGGGTTGACGGTTCAAATCCAGCAGCCGCTCTCCAGAAGCAAGGCAGGTCTTCCTACTCCCACCGGGGCAGTGATGCAGGAAAAAAAAAGGGGAGTCAGCCCCAAAGAGGAAAACCCTTACCTCACTGGATTGACAGTGACTGCAACAGTGGGCTCAAATGTACCAAAGATGGTGAGGCTATGGGCAGTGTTTCATTCGGCGGGACACAGGGCCAAGACGAGTTAGAACTAACTTGAGGGCCGTTCCCGTCACCACTGCTGCCGCCACAGTGATTACTCCTTTGTTTTCAAACAAAAAGCAAACTGCCGTTGAGTCCGTCTTGTAGGTTATTGAATAGTCCACGTTCTCTCCATGAGTGATGCTTCATTTCTTGCAGGACTCTTTTTTCTGAGATAAAATTTACTTTTCAATCTTTTCTCAGAAGTTCCAGATCATCGTACTTATTTGACTTTAGAATATGCATGCATAGAAAGGTGGTGGGGAGAAAAAGAATATGTAGGAATGTCGGGGAGAGTGAACCTTCCGTTATTACTCTACTTTTTCTAAAGTAGTCTGGCTATGCTTGCATTTTTCTTTCCTAGATGGAAACCATTTTTTTTTTTCCAATTGTAAAAAGTTCCCTTTGGAACTTTGGTTAAAATTTGCAACTAGAGAAGTATGTCTATTTATCTAGGACGATAACATATCCTCAATCTATTCAAATCTTTTCATTTGTTTTTTTAAAAAATACATTAAGTAGAATCCTTCCATTTTTTTTGCCAAGATTATTTATATGTAAAAGCTGAAACATTGTATTTCCCGGTATGCTATTGCTGAATGATTGAAAACAATCTTGATTTCTATTTGTTTCTTATTTTATAATCACTTTTCAATCAAATCTCTTGAGCTATCTGCAAATACAGGAAAATTTTCTTTTGCTTTCCAATATCTTACCTATTATTCCTGTTTCTTGTTTTGTTACATTATTTGACATAATAGTGGTGACAGAGGGCATCTTTAGAGCTGATTTTAATGAGCATGTGTCTATTATTTTATCACTAAGTATGGACATTTAGAAATATACACAAAATATATTCAATATAAAAATTAACCCCACTTTGCCCATCACTTAGTTTCAACAATAATCATATTTTTTGTGGGCTTATGTATGAATCCAGACTTTTGGATGCTGATTTGAAAATCTCTAGTTACTGATACAGTAATTCCATTGACTGGCATTTATCCTCAAAGTATACCATTTCCAGTTGGCAAAGATATTCAAGACCCTTCAGTAACATTGACTCTAAATAGCAGAAAACCAGAAAACAGCCTGAATGGTCCCCCCCAAGAAGAAGAGTGAATAATTAAATTATGGTTCACTCATTTAATAGTGCTCATTTGTTGCAAAGATAACCTCCTATGTGAATATGGGAAGATGTCCAAGGTACTTTATGAAATGAAAGGGGCAAGTGCAGAACAGTACATGTAGCAAAATTCCATTAATATTTTTTAAGGACAGATATCCACATACTTTTCTGTCAACAGAAAGTCTCTGGAGAGATATGTCACAAATTGTTCCATATCCCTCTGGGGAGGGAGAACAAGGACTGGTGATGACAGGCTGAGGAATTAACTTTCTTTCCTTTCTACCTTGGCTATCTTTACTACAAGCATGAATAGTTTTTAAAAATAATAACATTTAATTGTCTTTTTGGTGAGAATTTACACAGCAAACTAGTTTCCATTTAGCAATTTCCACAGATTACTCAATGACCTTGGTTACATTTTTCAGTCTGTCGGCCTTCTCATTAATCCCATTCTGATTATTCTGCTTCCAGTCATCTAATTTCTTTGCCCGTTTGTTTACCTTCTCATCTTTGCTTTGGAGTAATTCTTGACCTTTTGTTCTCGATGGACTGCAAAGGAGAACAGTACTCATTGATTATAAATTTTATTTTATGAGCTACTCTATTATCTACCTCAAAGGTCATCTTTAGCCAAAATTTTACTTTGAGGTTCAAAGCAATGGTTCTCAACCTTCCTAATGCTGTGACCCTTTAATATAGTTCCTAATGTTGTGGTGACTCCCCCCAACCATAAAATTATTTTCGTTGCTACTTCATCACCGTAACTTTACTACTATTGTGAATTGAGCGACACCTGTCAAAGGGTTCTTCGACCCCCAAGTTGAGAACCTGTGGTTTAAAGGGCATCTCAGGTCAAGACTCAGGCAGGCCTCCAATCTCAATCAGTTCAGTAAATCTGTACTTTTTAGGAATCTGAGTTCTGTTCCACATTTTTCTCCTGTTTTATCCGGATCTGCATATTGCAACCTTAATCAGACTAGTCAGTAATGGTAGCTGGGTACCATCTAGTTCTTCTAGACTGAGGCTAGAAAATTCCATGGTTCCTGTAGACTTTTAGCCCTGTGAACTACTTTCTTTCTTTCTTTTTTTTTGTGGGCAACACTGCTCTCCAGTGGTGGGAGTAGGAGGCCCAGCCCCACTGCTGGAATTGAACCTCCGTCCCAGTGGGACGCAGTCCTGCGCACTACCACTACGCCACTGGGGCTCAGCCCGTGAACTACTTTCTTTTCTGTCTTTAGTTTCCTTCTTTTGCTCTGGATGAGTAGGGACCAATAGTTGGACAGCTACTTATAAGATGGCTGCTTACCAACTTTGAAGACCTCAGACAATGCTCACTAAAACTATGGTTGTTCATAAAACAAACTTTATGAACGTCATACGTCAATTGACCGAGTTGTCCCTTTTTCTAAGTCTACCAATCTAGAATACCAAATCCATGAAGTGATTGGTTACATCTAATAAGTATCTGTAATTTGCTGCCATATAGTTTACTTAAATACAAATATGATGAGGTTACCTCTCACCCCACCCCCCAAAATGATTTGGAAATAAACTCCACTGGACTAAGCTTTTGTAGTACACATTTTCCCCACTAGGTGAACATCCGTCTACTCGCTCTGAGTTAGTGCACCCTGTGGCATCACCTGGTAAGGTCCTCTTTGATCACGTTTTTTTTTTTTTTTTTTGGGGGGGGCGGAAGCAGCTTCACTCGAACCTTGTTTTTTGTGATGGCTGAGCTAGCACCATGTGGGGGTGAGATTTTGTTTCTTGCTTGGAAAAAATGCTGCAGAGACTGTTGTGATGTTGTTACAAGGACAGCACTATGGGGACAACGCAAGTGTATCAGTGGTTTTCTCATTTCAAAAAAGGTGAAATGTTGATTGATGATGAACCTCATTCTGGACTTCTGTCAACTTCCTGAACAGACAAAAATGTCAATCCATAGTGTATTTGGAGTTTGTTCCACCAGGTCAGACTGTTAATCAAGCATTCTATTTAGAGGTTCTGAAAGGATTGTGTAACAGTGTGTGATAAAAAAAAAAAAAGGCCTGCTTTGGGGCAGATGGGGGACAGGTTTTGCTACCATGACAATGTGCCTGCTCATGCACCCATCTCAGTGCACCAATTTATGGCAAAAATCTGCATGCCTGTCTTGCCCCACACCCGTTCCTTAACTGACCTTGCTCCATGCGATTTATTTTTGTTTCTGTGAATGAAGAAGGTCATGAAAGGACAGTGATTTGATGAGATAGAAGAGGTGAAAGACAAAACAAGGGAGGTGCTGTCAAACATCCAAACTGATGAGTTTGAAAAACGTGTCCAGGAGTGGAATAATAGCTTTGACAAATGTATTAAATGCAATGGAGAATACTTTGAAGGTGATAAGGTTGCTTTGTAATAAATTTAAATGCATACCTTTGGGGAAAAATATCTGTTTGGGGAGTACCCCCTCATATGTACATGGCACACAAATATGTATATATACATACAACACCACTGTATATACAGGTGCACACACAAATACCTACCTACATATATATAAAAACTATGTAAGCATGAATATTGATATTTTTGGTTGTCATTGGTATTATTGCACAAGTATATATTTTATTCTTTCCCCCCAATGTTCTCGTCATGTATCTCTTGGTCAACACTTAACTCCCTCTTGGTGCTACCTTTCTCGTCACCTAAAATAACAAATGTCTATCTATTATTTAGGCAGTGTTTTCCTACCTGGCCTCCACCCCCCAACTCATCCCTGGTCATCACCAGTGAGTGTTGGCCACTGTCTACACACCTGTACTTGTCTTCTTATACATGTGTCACCATCCAATGATTTGCCCTCTGGTGATGACTTCTCTGAGTACCATGTCCTCCAGAAGAGCCCATGTTGTTTTGAGAATGTATCATTTTTCTTTAAGAGTTGATGTGACATTGATCATCCATCCATGGGCATTTAGGCTGTTTCCATCTCTTTGCTGTTGTAGCATATATTATTTCATAGTCCTTATTAAGCCCTCCCAGTAGAGAGGTTCAACACTGGGCCGTGGTCAGCAAGGCTGGCGTTTGGAAACCACCAGCTGCACTGCGGGAGAAGACGGGGCTTTCTGCGCCTGTAGAGAGTTCATTTGGGGACCTCCCGAAGGCAGCGCTATCCTGTCCTGCAGTCACTCAGAATCAGTGTTGACTCCATGAGGGCGAGTTCGTTTGACGTGTGTATACCTTCTTAAAAGAGATTATTCTTTACTAAGTTGATTTTGAGTATTAGATATTTTTTTATCATCTCTTGAAATAGTGAGATTGCTAACTCTTACATCGCCCAAAAACGACTTGTTACATCGATTACTTTCTTCGTGCTGATATCTTAGTCTTTTAGGGTCAACCCCACTTGAATGTGCGAAAAAGAGCATGCCCTGTGGAATTTAATTTGCTCACAATTAGGAGTACGTTTTGGCACTGAGTTGCACATGTGGGCCTGTTATTTTTATATTATGTGTGTGTGGCATCACTGCCCTGGTGGGAGTAGGAAGCCCAGCCTTGCTAGAAGCTACTGCTGGATTTGAACTGTCAACCCTGTGGGCCGCATTCCCACACACAACCACTATGCCACGAGGGCTCAGCCTGGCCTGTTATTTTTTAATGTTCTTTCTGCACCCTTCAGGAGAAGCTTTAAAGTATAAATTACGTTTGACTCATTAAAAAGGGGTTCATTTGAAATCTTTATGATTTATAAGGGGCATTTTAAGTTTCAAGATAGGAAGCTTGGGAGGGACGGGGCAGTTGGGTTGATGTGAGCGGAGAGAACCATGTAGAAAAAGGAAAGTGGAAAAAAAAAAAAAGAAAAAAGAAAGTGAAAACAGTGACACAGCTTGACTAATCCTATTAATGTCCCTGAATGATACACATAGTAATGGTTGAATTGCTGTATGTTTTGCTGTATTTTCAACAATGAGAAAAGGTTGATTTAAGTGCAATAAGGTTGGGGTTTTAGAAAATGTCCTTAATATATCTGGGCCTTTACTCGCTCAAACATTTTCTTTCATACCTAGTTATACTACTCTTTCATTCAATTTGGCCAGTTTATATTGTTCCAGAAGAAAAATTTGCTAGCACATCACTAACTACACCTAATATTCTCCGATAAAATTTTAAAATCTATTATTTTTTCTCCTTTCATTTTATCTCCCTTTTTATGTTAAACATGTTAAGGATTTGCCAGAGACTACTCTAACAAGCTTTTAAAACATTAGTTTACTTATTTTTATCCTTCCTAGTTCAATTTTTTTCCTTTCTTGACAATGTTACTTAGCTTTGGTATGGTTTCAGATGACTTTTCTTCCGAAAGGATAATTATAAAATGTTTGTGTAATGGCAGTACAACAGTAGCAAGCATCCTAGAGTGACCCACACTTATTTATATATGTATGAAATCTTTGCACTTGCTAGAACATTATTTGCCCTCCTCTATTTGGAAAGAATCAGGCACTGGAATTAAAAAAAAAAAAAAAAGCTTTCACATTCACTGAAGGGAAGTCTATTTATATCACATCTTTTACCCAAGATAAAAAAAAAAGAACATATACTTAATTAAGCACACCATGTGTACAGCCTCATTTCAGTTTTGTTTGTTCCTGAAATTAAATGAAGCACAGGTGTCTTTTTTTTTTTCCAAATGTACAGATGACAAATGTTTCATGTGGCAGAATGAGTCTTTATCTGGAAAAATCAATTCGCCGTAATTAGCACCAGCAACTTGATGACACCAAAGGAAGGACAGCATGCTTGAAATATAAATCTTTAATGCTGTGATACGACAAGGGCAATGTAAGCAATTAAAAAGAATTACAAGTCATAGAAAGAAGCCTAATGAAAAAGACAAAATACAGTGCCAACAGAAAGGTAGTTGCAGGTGTGACCTTTGTCAAAGCACGGAGCAGATCATCAGATCCATGTGTTTGCGGATCCTCTAACCGTTTTTAAGTGGCCAGGAAAGGAAGGATTTTGTGGTCAGAAAAGTGGAAGTGTTCTATTTAACATATGACCCTGGTCAGGCCCGTTTCAAGTTACTGGTGATCAAGTTACAGATGGTTGGCAAAGTGGGGTGTGTGTGTGGGGGGTGGGGCGAGAGCAAGGCCTGAAAACCTGCCCCAAACAGGTCACAAGGCTTAGTGGCTGTTGTCACTGATATAGCGCCCAACATTCAGCTTTGTAAGACTTTGACACCCTGAGAAGAAGATCGCTGGCAAGATGTCTTTGTGAATAAAATCTCTCTCTCTCTACACACACACACACACACACACACACATACATACATACATACACATACATACATACATATATATATATATATATATATATAAAACTAGACCTCCTGTCTGTTTTATAATCACAACCAAGTAGGAAATTTTGTTCGAAACCCACCTACATCTTAAGTCCCATGCTCAAAATACATAAAACCTGTAGGATCCCGTGGCTTGGGAATTTATTCCTAAAAGGGAATATGATTAGGAACAGTTCAGTAAAAGCCCCAACAAACTCTTCTATCTACTTCAAATGTTGTCAGTTGCCAATGAATTGATTTCAACTCGTGGAGCAGTACCTTGTGTGTGCGGAGCGCTAGGTAGGGTTTTCAAGGCTGTCACATTGTTGAAAGCCTGTCTTCCAGGGGAGCGCTGAGTGGATTTGAACGGCCAACCTTTTGTCTAGCAAACAAGTGCTTAACCACTGACACCCACTA
>PVJH01047056.1:0-11511 GCA_004026705.1 Nesogale talazaci
CCTCTCCTCCTCACCCCCCTCCCCCCGCACCTGGTAATGCAACCCCCGCCCGATGTCTATAAACAGAGGTCTGGCTGGTGAGTGACGTTCTCCGAATGTTCCCTGAGTGGACTAACCGCTCACTTGAAAAGGAGGCACTGAAAGGACAGTGGATGAGAACACAAATCGCCCCCTTGGGAGCTCCTGGGCCACGTGGGAGGAGGTCTGGACTGCGCAAGTCCAGACTGGGAGGAGCCCGGGGCAAGGCCACCCTTTGCAGAAGACGGAATATGCTGAGGAGCAGGTGCCTGGGGGGGAGGTTTCGGGAGCAGGAGCTGGGGTTCCTAGACGAGGGGGTTCTGGAGTGAGACTGAGACAGCGTGACGCTGTGTGACACCCTAAGGGATACAAAATAAACCAAAATGCTAACAACGGTCACCTCCAGGCAGGTGGAGGATTATGAATGACTTTGCCTCATCTATACCTTCTTTCATCTTACACATTCGCTAACACAAGTATGTCTTATCATGAAAATATTACTAAACGGCAGTGGGCTGTGATCTGCGTGATGGGAGTTGGAGACAATCAGAAGAGGCCAGCTTCTGATATATATATATATATATATATATATATATATCAGGGGGTTTAACAGGCAGTTGTACAGTGATAATGATCACTTATTATAATAAAGAGCATGAGAGAGAGGGAAACAATAAGAGTTAGACATATTTCATATCAGGGCAGCATGCTCACCTCCCCCCTGCTTGGTGGTCTGTGTGGAGAGAGAGGCAGGAGAGGGGATTACATGATGAGGGAGACGGGCCCAGAGCGTCCCAAGCTCAGGGGCAGGAGAGAGGCAGGAGCACGAGTGAACATTCATTTTCCCCATTTAAATAACCTTATGGGGGACATGAGTCCTACTGTCACCGGTCAGGACATGTCACAAGAGGGGGCTGTCTTAAGGGCTATATGGTGACCATGACTTAGGGATGCCTAGTGACTAAGGGCAGAGGGATGTGATGAGGACAGACTTCCGGCTCCTGGGGGTAGGTAAACAGGTCTGTCTTGTTAGGAGTCATTGACAATGGCCCTTGAATCCCACTGACAGGCCTGGAGGGAAGCGAACCATCATCCTAACTTGAGTCACGGAAAGCCCACAGATAGCTGGGAGCATCAGGGAGAATAGCTAGCTTAGTCCGCTTCATCGTGAGTCACACGAACGTCTCATATAACTGGGGGCCTCAGGGAGAATAGCTAATTCAACTTGCACACTAAATGTTGGCAAATCGCTTGCATCAATAGAGTATATGATGTGGATAAGTCCGGTCTTCATCCCACAGGAGACCACCAGCATCTCCCTGGGAGAAAGACGAGGCTCTGCTCCCTTCAGCAGTTACAGTCTCCACACTCGGGGGTCGCTGAAAGACGACCCACACGCATGTACAGCCTCCGGAATGGCAAGTGGACCTGGTTGGTCTACACCGCCGCCGTCCTGTTGTTCCAGGAATGGCCAGCAGGGGACAGCAGCACCCCGCAGTCCTGCGGGCCAGCTACAGGTGATGGGCCCCCTCTGGGAAAGGTCTTTCCTGCCACCGTCTAATCGCCATTTCCTTTCCACACGCTCCTGTCCCGGGCCATTTCCCATTAAATGGCAGTCGCTGAGTTCTCTGAGGACCACAGCTGTCTGCAGGCTGGGGGTGGGGAGGGGTCGGTGTGGGGGCGGAGTTCCCGGGGAATCACACTCTGCCCAGGCCTGCGGACAAAGGGAAAGGCTCAAGGGCCAATGGGGCAAGAATCCGCTCCTCCCTGGGGTGGGGGCACAGGAAGCTGGGGCTGTTTCCGGGGCTGAGATCTGGTCCAAGGAGAACCAGAGGCTTGCGGTCGAGTCAGGGTGTCCCAAGGGGGAAAGAGAGCGCCCAGCTGGGCTGATGCAATTCTGACCTAATTCAGCCAGGGGTGGGTTGGAGGAGGTGTCTGAGGCTGCTGGTGAAGCCAGAGCCCGGCCCTGCCCCCACCAGGACGCATGGGGAACCCTTCCTGGGACATGGCCCCAGAAAAGCCCTTTCGGCAAGGAGAAAAACTGTCCTAAGAGAAAACAGTCTTAGGTTCTGCAATGAATTCAGGAAGCCTGCCACTACTGATTCTAAGACCTTGGGAGAGTGACTCCCCCTCTCTTCCCAAGCCTGGAACCTGGAGGGTTAAGTGAAAGGAAACCTGAGGGTGCCAGGGGTTCAGAGGTGGGCGGCTAACTGAAAGATGGGCAATTGGACCCACCTGCTACTGCGGGAGAAAGATGAGTCAGCTGCGCCCCGTGGGCATTTACAATCTTGGATTGTCCATGGTCGTTTTTCAAACATAGCTTTCCAGGCCTTTCTTCTGAGGCACCTCCCGGTGCATTCAAAGTTCTGACCTGTTCGTTAGGAACCAGGCACGTGATCCCTGAACCACCAGCTCTCCTCCTCCTGCCTCCAGACACCACAGCAGTTCTTCCAGCTTCCAAGTGTTTTATTGGTACCTTCTCAGACAGGGAGGCAAGGATCACCACTCTCGGAAGACACGCCTCCTATGACTGTGAAAAGAACACTTATAATCTGGGGTTCAATTTGAACCTGTGTCTATTGTCCATTCCAACCCAGATCAACCCTATAAGAAGTACCAATTGTGCCACCAGGGCTCCCAAGCCCAGTTTACCTCAGTCCGTAGGCCTGGACCACTACAGCTCCATGCCCACCCACCTTGTGAACTGCCTAATGGGGCCCAGCGGGTATGCATTGGGCTGTGATCCACAGGTCAGCAGTTCAAAACCATTAGCTGCTCCTCGGGAGAAAGGGTTTTCAACTCCTGGAAATAGTTAGTTGCAATCCAGCAGCAGCTCTCCAGGAGCAAGGCTGGGCTTCCTACTCCCACCAGGGCAGTGAGGCCACCAAAAAGAAAAAAAGTTGCAAAAACTCACAGGGATAGTCTTGTTCCTGTCCTATAGGGCTGCAACACATTAGCATCAACCTGATGGGAAGAAAAAATACACGTGTGTGTGTGTGTGTGTGTGTGTACAGATACCCCTACAACAGTGAGCACATCTACTGCCTAGACTATGACTTCTAAATAATGTTCTCTCCTAAAAAAAAAAAAATCGGTACTTCAGAAAGAAATGATTGGGGCTGAGCCCCAGTGGCGTAGTGGTTGTGCGCGGGACTGCGGCCCACTGGGACAGAGGTTCAATTCCAGCAGTGGGGCTGGGCCTCCTACTCCCACCGCCGGAGAGCAGTGATGCCCCCCCAAAAAAAGAAAGAAAGAAATGATTGATTTCAGGAGTGGATCAGGGTAAGTTCAAAAAGAACTTAGTGCATCTTATTGTGTCAGAACATGTCATCGTTACATAATCTGGTGTCAACTTGAGACTTAAGCGTGAATGGTTGCAGCTTGATGACTTCATTTGGAGGCGCTAAGGAGAGAAATGGCTCTCACTAGAAGAGGGACATTCACATGCGCCAGACACTCCTTTTGAGAAGCCACCTGGAGCTACGTGAGGACCCTGGGGCTGGAGGAGCCACGTGGAGCCCGCGGCCAGAGTGAGATGCTTCCACTGCCACAGAATCCACAAGACTTTCTACCCACTGATCTGTGACCTTCCTGCACTAGGCGTCGTCGAATGTGTTTCGTGAGTCTGAAGAAGACTTCATAGATTGGTGTCGGACAAATGGGCTAATATCAGACTTATGGACTTGACTTGGACTGGGTTGGGATGCTTTCTCCATATTCAATTGCTCTTGCATATGAAGTTCTTTCTGCTATACACATGCGAGTCTCCCTGGATTTGTTTCTCTAGTCTTCTCAGACTAACACAGAAAGTAAGTACTCAGAAGGGAGGGAATTTATCAAAAGAACATCGGAGCCAGTTTAACAGGCTTCCATAGCTAAATCTGGGGCAGCTTTAAGATAAATAATGATAGAAATAAACTATATCGTTCATTACATCAAGTCAAAATCTCTGAGCCATATGGATAACAGAATAAAGAAGAAAAGAAAGTTCTTCCTTGTAGCAGAATGCCAACAGATCAAACAGCCATGGTGGAATCAGAAAGTTCCCATTTGGTGATTAGATTTTCCAAGCATGGCTGCAACGTGAGCTCTTGTCCTGTTACAGGCCAACGTGGACATCCATTAGCCATAGGGTCTCAGTCCCTCCCCTTGAAACTAGAAGGGTTTTTGTGACTGTCTTGGCCAACAGAGCACGGCAGCAGTAGTACGCTTTGGCTTCCCAGACAAGCTCATCAACACCGATGTCCTTCTGCCTCGTTCCCTAGAACCCACTGACCCTTAAAGCCTTTAGCCACCACTGAGGCACACTGACTTCCTGGGGCTCCCATGCTCTGAGGAAGCCCAAGTCTCAAGAAGACAGAACACAAGAGAACTGCCAGCTCCTCCTCCCACCCTCCCTAAGGCTCTGATAGGAACCTCGTGAGAGACCCCACGCCAGAACTGCTCAGCAAAGCACTTCCCAGATGTGGCTCCTACAGAACCTGAGAGGACACTACTTCATCAGTGTTTTGTTTTTTTTGTTTTGTTTTTTTTTTAATTTTAGGCATCACTGCCCTCAGGTGGTGGGAGTAGGAGGCCCAGCCTTTGCTCCTGGAAGCTGGAATTGAACCTCTAACCCAGTGGGCTGCAGTGCCGCGCAGAACCACTACACCACTGGGGCTCAGCTCTCATCAGTGTTAACTACTCTGATTTCGATGGGAGGATGTCCCACTGAAGGGAAAAAATAGCATATATATCACATATGTACACATATGAATTCATGAGAGGCTTCAAGAAGTTTGTGGACAAATAGAATTAAAAGGTGATAGGATTGTCCCACAAACTCTGAAATGTGTGTATGTCTACATCTACTACTCACTTATTTGACATTTACATTTGTCTTCTTTTGGTTTTGTTTGTTTGTTTGGGGCATCACTGCCCTCTGGTGATCGTAGGAGCTACCCAGCCTTGCTGCTGCTAGATTTGAACCGCCCAGCCAGTGGGTCGCAGTCCGCACTCAACCACTACGCCACCACTACGCCACCGGGGCTCAGTCCCAACATTTACACTTGTCACAAGAATAATTTTTTTTTTGGGGGGGGGGGGCATCACTGCCCTCAGGTGGTGGGAGTAGGAGGCCCAGCCTTTGCTCCGTGGAGCTGGACTTGAACCTCCATCCCAGTGGGCCTCAGTCCCACGCACGACCACTATGCCACTGGGGCTCAGCTCAACACAAGAATAATTTAATGTGAAATTTATCGTTAAGTTTTTGACACATACATTCCTTGCTACGTTCAGTTTCCAACCCATAGAAGCACCAAAGGTGTCCGTCAGGCTCAGCCCTGGAGAGCTGGCCCTCCAGAAGGCTCAGTCTGTCTCTCCTTCTCCACCAGCTCCCACCTGTGGGGGACAGGAGAGGGATGAGAGGACGGGGATAGAGACTTCAGAGCACATCACAGGCTCAGGGGGGACCCGTGCCGGGATCAAACAGAACAAGGACGGACTGCGAGGTTCAAAACGAAGAAAGGCGTGCGTCGTCTCTCCATGTCCATCCAATCTGCTTGCTGAGCGAGTAATTAGGGAAACTGGGTGCTATGATGGCGAGCGTGGCACTAAGACTGGAGGAAGCTTATCAGCGACCTGCAGTGTGCAGCGGACACCCCTTGCTTGCTGAAGCGAGGGGCAGTTGCTGATGAAGCTGAAGTTGTGTGGACCACAACGCAACGTGAAGGAGACCCACGTCCTCCCCGCGGGAGCAATGGGCAGCATCATGACAAGTGGACGTTCTCCAGGATGGTCGTCTTGTTTGTGAGACAGGACGCAAAGGGGGCAAAGGGGAGATTGGGCAGAACTTGTGCGGAGTCTGTGATATCTTGGGACTATACTTCCCAAACCCCTTGCTGGCCTGGGCATAAGTTTCCCTACAGGAGGATGTTTCTGGACATTGAGCCTGAGAGAAGTAAGAAATAAAGAGACCAGCCATGCTGGCTGAGAAGGTTTTTTCCTCCTGAGGAATTTCTTAATAAAATTCTCCTGTGATGGGCTGAGCCCCGGTGGCGTAGTGGTTGTGCGCGGGACTGCGGCCCACTGGGACGGAGGTTCAATTCCAGCAGTGGGGCTGGGCCTCCTACTCCCACCACCGGAGAGCAGAGATGCACCCCCCCCCAAAAAAAATTCTCCTGTGTTGCCTATGATTTCCAAAAGTAACCTTTCTTTTGGAAAGACAATGCCCTGAATCCCTGGTTCATGTGGGTCCACAATCAATGCTCATGGAAGCAGCAGACAAAGCTCAAAAGGGGGGTGGTGCATGTGTGTGCATGTGTGGGCGTGCGTGTGCATGTGTGGGTGTGCATGTTCAAAGAAGAGAATGTTTTGAAATGGATTGTGGTACCAATTCAATATAACTTTGTGTGATGGAACTATGGAATGATATATCTGCACTGACTCCCGATAAAAGGGTTTGGGGTAAAAAATTAAAAAGAAAAAAAGATCAAGCAACACCCTGCATTGGGTAGATATGCTGCACAAGACATCTTTAAGGCGTTCAAAAGCACGGCTGTCGCTTTGAGGACTATGGTGAGCCTGACTCATGCCAGACCCAAGAAGAATGGGCACATCTGACTCATGGTGCTGACAAAAATTACTGAAACTGCCCTGGACTGTCGGAAGAAGGACGGCCAGAAGCCCCCAGAGAAGCAAGGATGACGGACTTCCCCTCACTCACTTTGGACCGGTGCCAGGCAAAGGACGGCAGGTTCGGTCCCGTGGGGGGCCATGGAAAGAGGACGGCACTCGATGAGATGGACGGACGCCGGGGCGCTTAAGTACGAGAACCACGGGAGGTGGGCTGGATGGAGGTGGCGCAGGATCGGGTGGTGTTTCATCCTGTTGCTGTACAGAGTCGCTGAGTCGCTGTGAATCTGAACAGACCCCTCAGCACCTGGCAACTCAGTCGTGTCCCCTCCCTCCCACCTGAGGCACGATGAAGGCTTTTCTTGAGAAAGATGGGCGCTGAGCTGGTGCTGGGCTCTGCAGCATTCAAGGACTGTAGAAGGAGCGAGTCGTGGGCAGAAAGGGTTTTTAATAACGGGGAGGGGCTTGGGGCCCCCCTGCTGCAGCCAGACAGGGAGCTCCTTGTCCTCACATGCTCAGCCTTAGGGTCCAAGCCCTCCAGGACCAGCAGCGGGTCGCTCTCCCACCCAGAGGTGACTATGCCAGGCAGGGTGACCCTGAAGGGCTTGGGCATGAGCAGCAGGTACCGGAATTGCCCTGAAGGAGTTGCGAAGGCCAAGCAGTTTATAGCTAAAGGGAGAACTTATTGTACAGGCACCTGGCGCAGTGGATTCCTATCCAGAGCTGAGCCCCTCGCCTCCCAGTCCCGAGAGCATTTTATCAGAGAGGGCCGTGGATTCACAGGGTGGTCTGTGAGCCAGCCAGCAAGCTCCTACAGAGGCTGAAGAAGCACTTACACAGGGCCGTGGGGGGAAAGAGCTGGCCAGCCAAGAGCAAGCGGGTTACAGAAGTGGAACCGAGGACGCTGAAGGTCATCGAGGGCTTTTTCACATCCCAGAGGGTTCCTTTGTCTCTGCCTCACTGCCACCCTCATTGACCATCTTGACCTTCAGCCCCTCCAGTTGACTGATTCCTGGGCCATCAACTGGGCCTCGAGTGCAGCCCCAGGACCAGCTGAGCACCAGGCAACAGGACCTTGGAGCCAGAGCACAGGGGTACTGGGTGCCTCAGCATTTCTGTGTGCCCTGGCCCTGGGTACCTCCACCTCCTCCTCCTTCTTGGCATAAGGCTGATGTGATATAACCTTTGCAACCTCAATCTAACCAAGTTGATAGTGAAGAACGGGGTGTGCATCCACTAGTGAGGATAGCTAAACAAGTACATATGACTGATGTGTGTTGTCTCCCCAAATATGAAATGATGTACTAACCTTTGTCCCTGTCCTGTGAACCTGTTTGAAAGCAGAACTTTCTTTTATGTTAAGGAGTGTTAAGGGCAGTATTTCTCAAACTTCCTCATGCTGTGAACCTTTAATACAGGTGCTCATGTTGTGGTGACCACTCCCCAACCATAAAATTCTTTTTTTGTTTTGTTTTGTTTTTGGGTTTTGGGGGCATCACTGCCCTCTGGTGGTGGGTGTAGGAGGCCCAGCCTTGCTCCTGGATTTGAACCTCCGTCCCAGTGGGCCGCAGTCCCGCGCACAACCACTACGCCACCGGGGCTCAGCCCCATAAAATTATTCTTGTTACTACTTCATAACTGTAATTTCGCTACTGTTTTGAATCAGGCGACCCCTGTGAAAGGGTTGTTTGGCCCCCAAAGGAGTCACGACCCACAGGTTGAGAACCACTGCCCGAGAAAATGAGTGAGTCTGAAGCCTCGTTGCTCCCGAGTTATAAAAGGAAAATAGAAACCGTGTCACCACACCATGGAGGTGGTGTCTGCCCTGCTCTCACATCACGCAGGGAAGGAGACTCAAACTCGCTGTCAGCACTCAGTCCTCGCTTAGAAGACCAAGGTCTGACATGGCCCCCCCCTGTAACCTCCTTGACCAATTCCGACCGCAGTATCCCTCCCAAAGCACCCATATACTTCTCTGCTGGGTTCAATAATCCATGACAATGACCCGTAAAACTCAAGACACTAAAACCACACTGATAAAATTTGCATGTTACTAGATCACAGTTCAGGTTCAGAAGGGCCCAGGACAAAGTTCTTCTGCTCAAGAGTATCCCTCCTCGGTTGTGCCTACAGAGATGCCTTTCTCTGGGTCCTTGACCTCCCAGAGACTGGGCCCCTCAACTTTTGTCCAGCTTGAGGGTTACAAAGCTCTTGAGCACTGCTGATGAATGCCGGAAGGCACACCCTTCTACCACAAACCTCAGTCCAAAGAACGCAGCCCTAGTTCTGCGCAGGCAGCAAACCTGGCACCCCCAGTTAAATGCTTGGGGGCACCCTATTTTGCAAGTGAGCCTCCTGCCTGCAGGCGCTTGGCCTTCTTGTTCTGTGGGTCAGGAGGTCGCCGCTTTTCATGCTGCTACCTCTGTCTCTGCTCCTGGTGTCACAGCTCAGTAACTGGGTTTAGGAGAGTCCAGACACAGGAATCTTGCAGTCTAAAGCACAGGCTCGACTCCGGGCTCTTCTTTCTTGATAGTAGCGCAATACTCTGTTCCTCTTTCTGAGATGCTTCATTTTATACCCACCAGGAGGGCAAAATCGTCCAATGCCCACAAGAGAGTGCCATGTACCCTATTTGCATGTCTCCACCCGGTCATTTGATGGGAATTACACACTCTCTGGCCAGAAGAGCCACATTGAAGGATTCACTGTGCCACCCACAGAGTGGACAGATGTCATCTAGGTACACCTAGGGGAGTGACAAGGATTGCCAGGAGGTTACCTGATGCCACCGACAGAGTCGTCCTGCCCCACGGAGTTTCCAGAACGGCCTATCTTCATGGAAACAGACATCTTTTTTTTTTTTTTTTGGCATCACTGCTCTCCGGTGGTGGGAGTAGGAGGCCCAGCCCCACTGCTGGAATTGAACCTCCGTCCCAGTGGGCCGCAGTCCCGCGCACAACCACTACGCCACCGGGGCTCAGCCCCAGACATCTT
This sequence comes from Nesogale talazaci, assembly GCA_004026705.1. Lineage (NCBI taxonomy): Eukaryota > Metazoa > Chordata > Mammalia > Afrosoricida > Tenrecidae > Nesogale > Nesogale talazaci. The sequence goes on from PVJH01047056.1 coordinate 9,625, forward strand.
TCTATGAAGACTGCTCTACCTGCTCCTGCAGAGAGGCTTCACCATGGCATCACCAGGGCTCCTGCTTGCCAGCAGACCCACCAAATTAGGAGAGAGACCCATCCGACATTGGAAAGAGGCCCACTTACATGGCTGAACCCCCGACTTTGTCCTTTAGCCCCCGCCCAACAATTGTTCATTGTTCTTTTTAAAGGCCACCAGCTTGTGAGCTATTCGTCCTGACAGCACTAAGAAACTCAAACAATGTTTGTATCTGGCAGGGTGGGGGCTTCAAAAAGTTCACAGGGAAAGGCTATGATCGCTCGATTCCATTTTCCTACAAACGTCTGAAGTTCCCCTCATACAGGGAGAGAGAGGATGGCAAAGGAAACATGTTACAGAGTGTGCACACGATGGTAACCTAATAATCTTGGGCAGAGTCCGTGCCTTCTCTGTCTTCTTGGTCAACTTCAAATGTGAAATGATTTCAAAACACACAGAGGCCCGTGTCTCCCTGAGGTGGAATGCCCACCTCTTACCTGCTGGGGGGGCCCTGGAGCTCTCATAGGGCACTTGTCTGGCTGTCAGGTGAACAGTTCAAGAAACCACAAGCCACACTCCTCCTTGGGAGGAGGAGGGGGCTTTTATTCAGAAACCCCCAGGGGCAGTTCTTCTCATCCTGTCAGAATCCATGACTCCCTGGCAGTGCGTGGACCCCCTGGGAGTTAGAATGGCCACCCTGGCAACCTCACTGCCTATATTCGCATCCCAGAAGCCCCTGCGTTCTTGCAGGGGGGCAGGGGAAGGAAAATGGGGGACTGTGCTGACTGAAGCTCACGCCATAGGACTCAAGAGGGGCAGATTAGGCTCGGTCTATCCACCGATCTCCATGTTGTGGAATCGATGTTATGCACAGTGACAGTGGGACGGGCTAGCATTGTCTTGTGGGTTTCTGACTGTAACTCTTTTTTTTTTTTTTGACATCACTGCCCTCTGGTGGGAGTGGGAGGCCCAGCCTTGCTCCTGGAGAGCTGCTGCTGGATTTGAACCGCCAAGCCAGTGGGCCACAGTCCCGCACACAACCTCTCTGCCACCGGGGCTCAGCCCTGACTGTAAGTTTTTACACGAGTGAAAAGCCTCATCTTTCCCCCAACAGAAAGTTGGTGGCTTCGAACTGCTGGCCTGGAGGTGAGCAGGCCATGCATAACCACCGAGGCTCATGCGTGTAGATACAAGGGCGTTTCCAAAAGTTCATGGGGAAAAGTCCATCATCTTCCCTATCGATTGACATATATGAACATGCTATTGTACTTTGATGGAGCAAATGAGCTTCCCATCCAGCCCCAGGAGCCCCCCATTTGCTTCGGGACCCTGCTTGCAGCCCCCTCAGTGTCTCATCTTCTTCCCCTTCCTTTCTGGGCTCCGGGTTGGTATTCACCGTCTCTCCTGCCTTCCCGACCGTGTTTTGGGCAAATGCAAACGAGCTCTGGTTGTACTGAGGAGGCGGCATTCACTGATGATGTCGCTCACTTCCTGGCCTGTCGGTTTACTGTTCGCCTGAAAGGTGGTCCCCAAGGGCAGGCCTTGTTTCAAGTTTGCAGAGCAGCTCAGGTGTGACCAGAGGCTATCTCACCCAGAAGCCTGGTCTCTGGAAGTCTGCCCACTGGGCACCTTTAACCACAGCTACTTGGGCTGGTTAGTGCAATGAATCAATGACCCCTAGAATGACACAGGCCCTTGGGGTCCTTCTGCCCCACCTCTCTGCCCAATCTGCATTGAGGACTTCTACTACTTCCTAGTTAAAGTGGCCAGATTTTAAGCGGAACACCATTGACCGGGGGTGGGGGTTCTTGATTAAAAATTTGGTCTATATGGAACGACAAAAATTTTCATAGAGGGCTGAGCCCC
>PVJH01047057.1:0-11515 GCA_004026705.1 Nesogale talazaci
GATCAACCACAGAAAGAAATCTTCAAGATGTTACTAACACGTATGCAGCTCTTGAGCGACGCATTAAAGAAGAAAGAAGAATTGATACAGGAGATAAAGGCTACACACCAAAGGGAAATCCAAGAACTGAAGAGTGAGCTAACACAAACTCCCACAGGAGTCCCTGTGGGTGGGGAGCGAGAGGTGTGGGTCTGCGTGGAGTGTCCCCTGGGCACCTTGGGGTGGGGAGGACTGGTCAGCGATTGCGCGCGGGCGCTGATTAACTGCGGGTCCCTGATCTCAGGGTCGCAGAGTGGCGCCCTGGATCCCGCCGGCACAAAGAACCGGCACAAAGAACCCGCAGCGTCTGTGCAGGCGGTGTCTGTGCCCGCGTCCGTGGGGAGCGCGCGCGTGCGGGTCGCGCCGGCTCCTGGTTCAGAGGAGGCCTCTGAGCGTTCCTGGAGTCACAAAACCCAATTTGAGAGCCCTACCCTTCCCCGTGTCACCCCCACTCACCGATCTCCAGGAGCTCCGGGTGTGGGCTTCCTATCTGGCGGCCATCTTCCCAGAGTCCCTCTGAAGAATTCTCAAAGATGTTTAAACAACGGACCAAACATGCTTGTATTGAGTAAAGAAAAACTTCATAGTCAGTATGAATATTTTTGTGATCAGTACATTACCAAATACTTTCTGGTCATAATAGTCACATTTTCTCTTTTAAATATGTGTTAGTCCAGGTAGACTAAAAAAACAAATCATAGAAACTCATATGTACATAAGAAAGAACTTTATATATAAGAACAGTTGAATACTGAGAAAAAATCCCAACCCAGTCTAGATCAAGTCCATAATCCTACAGTAGCCCATATGTCTGATACCAATCTATAAAGTCCTATTCAGACTCATAAAACACATGCAATGATCCCAAATGCAGGAAGATCACAGATCAGTGGTTGGGAAGTCTTGTGAAGCCAGTGACCGTATAAACATCTCAGCCCCAGTGGGGGTTCCGTGTGGCTTCTCTGGCTCCCAAATTCTGACTCCATCAGTCTGTCTCCATATGTCTTCTGTACAGAGAGGTCTCAAAGGGAGTGAGGGGAGAGAGAGAGAGAGAGAGAGAGAGAGAGACAGAGAGAGAGACAGAGAGAGAGACAGAGAGAGAGAAAGAGAGAGAGACTCCCACTTCCAAGGAGGAAATACAGGAGTCCCACAATCCTGAGCAGTAGACCATACCCACAAAGAGGTCTCAATGGCTATCATCTGATTGACAAGCTAGACTCCACCCCTTCACTCTTAAGCCTCATAAATCCCAAATTGTCACCAGATTATATAACTACCAAAAATCGTATCCTTTTTAGGAAAATCAAGCAAAATTGCTTAAAGACGATTCCTGTCTGGTAAAAGAACAAGATTTTAGTTATAGCCAAAAATCGTAGTTAAAAAGTCCAAGAAGTGGATCTATATAACTTTTCATATTCAATATAATTCTTCATGTATCAACTAGAAAAATGACCTGCCAAGTCTGTAAATGGTCACCTGAAGAAGAAGCAACCTCTCAGGAAGAGGAGGGATAGCCAGGGAAAACCGTCCTTCTTTCCTTGGCATCTACTGCTAGGACGTTGATGAAAGTCAGAAGCAGAGCACAGAATTCCTCTGTGCCATGAACTCGATGCCCTGAGCAGTGAGGCGTCAAAGTTCTGTCATTTCCCCACACGATGTGCAGAAAGGCTCTGAACTGCAAATCATGCACAAGGCCCAAAGCTGAGAATAAAATGTTTCCATTTTAGAATGATAAAAACCTGTCCAAGCAAATTCTGTGGGAGGGACAGTGGAACCCCTGTTCCCCTGGTGGAGAAATAAACATTAAACTCATTAACATTTCTTTTGCAAAAGTGTTTTCTGCATTACGCAAAGTGGGCACCTTGCCCAATGTGAGGAGGCTAACATAGATGGAGAAGCCAGTTATAGTCAATAAGCTGTCAACAGCTTGCTGTTGGAGTGGACTATTCACATTTTTAAAAGAGTTAATGATAACTCTAAAATCCTAGCTAAAAATCAAATGACAGTATTCTTTTGGTATGAGTAGTTAATCTACATTTATGTGTCATACTAAAATCAAGGTTCTTTTGAAGTACATGCTGAGAGAGGGGAGAGGATAGAGAGAGGTTATCGGAGAAGTATTTGAGAGTAAACTATACCCATAAATGCATCATATGTACGCTTTCATTTGAATGGCTCCACATGGGTAAACTTGGCAAATAATTGACTCCAGGTTTGAGAGTATCAAGCGCTACACTAAGAGGAGGCAGCATGGATGAAAAAGGTTCAGTTGTCTCTTCCTACAACTCAGCAGATGTATAAACCAGTTTGAGCAGATTGTCAAGCTAGTCAAGCACACAGTTTGATTGTTGTTCCATTGATTTGGGATTGCTTTTATATTGATTTGGCAGACGAAGCCTGTACCATACTCTGCGTGAGCCCCAGTCCCATATGCTCGACCTTGGCATATGCAATTATTCAATCCCCACCTATAAACTGAGCTGGCGCAAAGAAAGGGTCTAAGTAAATCAGTTGCCACCACCTCCTGTGTCATTGACTCTGCCCTGGTCTAATGAATTCACTGCCTGGTAAGCCCACTTCTCCTGGGCTTCAGCTCTGTCACTTCTCCTCCAGCTTTTATCAGATGTTCCCAGTTGCAAAAGCATCTGGATAGTTCAATATAAAAGCTTATTGTCATCCAATTGATTCTGACTCACGGAGGCTGTGTGTGTCCAAGTAGAACTGGTTTTTACAACACAGAACACCAAGACGTTCATTGAAATCACCTCTGGGGGGACTCAAATTGCCAATCCTTTGGTTAGCAGTGAAGGTATACCTGTGCCACCCAGAATTCATGACTGTTTCGTGTTTGAGAGATTGTCATTGATAAAACCTGCATCAGAATCACTGGTTGCTGGGTTCCACTCGGACTTGCTGAATCAAACATGTGCATGATTCAGGAGGTAAGTGTATGGATTTGGGAGAGTCTGTTTACACTTTGTTTCTTTCCCAAAAGGTAGTCTTAGAGACTACCATTTTGAATGGCCGCTGCCTGTCTATTTTTTGATTGCCTGTCTTGTGCCATTGGGATGCACTGCTTCCCAATAAATACCCTTTGAAATTAGAACTAGGGGACATCTGACAAGTCTTTCTTTTCAGAGTAGATTTTCTGGTTGCTTCTGCATTTGGGGATAATTCATAGTAATATGTTTAGTGTCCCTAAGTCTTCATAAGATTATGGCTGGGATAATTCATAGTAATATGTTTAGTGTCCCTAAGTCTTCATAAGATTATGGCTCACAACCTTAGGGGATTCAGAATTAAAGCAGTACAATAAGTGTTGAAAAAAACAAAACAAGAAATTGGTTATATTTTTTTGCTTTGTTTCTGTTAGGAAATAAATTCAATTAAGATGTTTCCAAAGACGTCAAAAGTGAATTATCTCCTGAGCTATTAGACAGGGTTAAGGGGTCAATGAGATGCTTTAAGATACCCAGAGACTAGCCACACTCAGAAGCTTTTGTAGCTCTTAATCCTCAAAGAGAATGGAGATAAAAATATTATGCAATCTAACAAAGAACTATATTCTTAAGAAAGGGTTATCAGACAGGAGTAGTTGTAAAACAACTCATTCACTTCAGAAAGCTCATCTTTCAAGTAATTTTCTCATGTATTTGATCTCCAGATAGGAAAATGCAGCCAGAGGTCAGCTGCCACGTGAGTTTACGCTAAAGAATCTACGGAGGTTATCCTTCCAGGAACACAGCAAGAAAGAGAAGAGAGAGGAGAATAAAATGTGGGTGAGAAATAAAGTGTTATGATGATTACTCTGATACATTTTCTAGAATCACCATTCTATTCCAAATTTTTCTCAGACTCTCTCACACACATATACACTCACTCTCATTCACTTATTTTTGGCATGATCCTATTTTTCATACATTTAAGTATGAGTGCCCTATGATTATGTTTAGAAGAGAGCTTTACCTACAAGAGCAATTGATTATTGAGAAAACAGCTCTCAGCCCAGTCCAGATCGAGTCCATGAGTCCATATGTCTGATATCACTCTATGCATTCCTCTTCAGGCTCAGAAAATACATGCAATCATGTCAAATGCAGAAAGATCACAGGCCAGAGAGTGGGAAGCCTTGTGGACCCCGTGGCATTGTAAGCATCGCAGTGCCGGGAGGGCACTCCATGTGTCTCCTTCAGATCCAGAGCTCCGCATCCATCAGCCTTTCTCAACGTGTCTTCTCCACAGAGACGTCTTGCAAGGAGTGGGCGTGTGTCCTGCCTCCAGTGGGTTATTTATCTCCTTAGTAACTCCAAAAAAGCAGCTCCAAACTCAAATTGTGACCTGATTGGCAGGCTGAACTCCACCCCTTAATTTTTTTTGGCATCACTGTCTTCAGGTGGTTGTGGGAGCTACCCAGCCTTGCTCCTGGAGAGCTGCTGCTGGACTGGAACCGCCAAGCCCATGAGTCGCAGTCCCACACTTAACCACTACGCCACCAGGGCTCAGCCCTCTACCCCTTCATTCTTAATTCTCTCAAATTGACAACAGATTATGTTGTCATTTACATCCATGGTGACATGGATACCACATCCATGTGTCTAGCTAACTACATGTATGAGGAGGCACCAAAAAAAATAAACCATAATTTTTTCAAGACTATGCATTTAAATTAAAATAAAACAACTTTATCACCTTTGAAGTACTCTCTATTGCACTTAATACATTGTGAAATCTGATATTTCACTCTTGCAAACACTTTCAGACTCATCTGTTTGGATAACTGACAGCCACCCCTGACTTTTTTCTTCATCTCTTTTGTGTCTTTTTTTAAATGACTATCTTTTAATGTCTCTCTTATTCACACACACAAAAACGATGCCCGATGGAGCAAGGTTGGTGAGTCAAGAGCATTAGGAAAGAGGGGCCTGCTGGTTTTTACCAAAAATCTGGTACACCGAGATGACTTTGTGAGCAGGTGTATCATCACAGTGGCAAACCCAGGCTCTGTTTGCCACAAATCAGGCTTTTTTTTTTTTTTATTGCACACTATTGCACATTTTTTTTCAGAACCTCTAAATCCGAAGCTTGATGAACAGCCTGACCTGGCCTAATGAAGTCTATATCCACTATCCCTCTCACAATCACATCCTTTGGGTAGGGTGGGGCTGGGTGTTTTTATTCATATACACAATGAATAAACGAGCATGTATTTGAGTGGCAGTGTTGTTGAAGAATAGGGAACATAACAATGGACTGACAGAAGAGTAAACCGAAGTTTTTCAAAAAAAAACGCTCCTTCGAAAACAAGCCTGGCAATTATCACTTAATTTGAACCTATTATCAGGAGGGACCAGTCCCTGGAGAAGGACGCCATGCTTGTTAAAGGGACAGTGGAAGAGAAGAAGTCCCTCGAGGATGGAGACTGACAGAGTGGCTGCGGGTCTGGTCTCAGACATAGCAAGGCTTGTGAGGACGGCACAGCCTGCACCATGTCGCCCTCTCTATTTTAGGTTAACCTGTGAGGTGGAACTGACGACATCTAACGACAGCATCTAACAACAACCGAAAACATTGGCAGAGAGAACACATATTGCTAAGGGCAAAAAATGCAATCTTTCACTTGATGATTCTCAATGTAATAGAGTGCTTAGTCAGCTTTCAAATTCTTGAGCAGTCTACCCACTATAGAGTTTCAGGACTTCTCCCGCCCATCTTGCTTTTAGTTAATGCATTTTGCATTCCAAATTATAGTCGAACTGAACTGTGAAAGGACGGAAAGAGTGCATGTGAACTAAACACCATCATGCCCTCGGACCCTACGCACTAGGCAACAAGACAGAGACAGACACCATCGGGATCACCATAGCCATTGTAACCAAACTGTTGATAAGATTTGAATGTACAATTCTTTTTTCTTTTTGGGGCATCACGGCTCTCCGGTGGCGGGAGTAGGAGGCCCAGCTCCACTGCTGGAATTGAACCTCCGTCCCAGGGGGCCGCAGTCCCGCGCACAACCACTACGCCACCGGGGCTCAGCCCTGGATGTACAATTCTTGTTAGAGCATATTGCCTGCTTATAAGCTAAAGACAAAATAACTTATCAACTCTGAAAGAAGATTTTTTCTTTTCTGAATCAGGACATGTTAAATGTGAACAATAACTTGCTCAGACCTCAGATTCGATATATATATTTGACCCATACATTTTTTTTTTACCGTTTTTGAATGCAATGCCAATATGTGCAAATCAGGAAACATCATGGGAAATGCAGATTTGGGTCTATTATGAAAGGCTGCTGGTTTTGCCTGTGCCAGGCTTGCCTCTGCCCACCACTGCCATCCATCGGCTGTTCTCTCCTGACAGGCATGCGCAGCAGGTCCTCACTATTGCTACCCTGCCAGACGCACGTGTTCGTGTCAGCTGCCTCGTTCCAGCAGCTTTGTGTTGGCAACGGCGATTGGAGAGCAAAGATTCTTACAAAGAGAGTGATCGCTGAGGATTCAGCCATTTTAGAGCCACGAACACGCAAAACTGGCAGTATAAAGGCTGAAAAGTTACCTCATCTGAAAGGAAAGCTGTGGGTTCAACAGCCTCTCAAATGTAGGACTTGTAATTTTTAGAAGAATGAAAACAGAAATAGCATGTCATTTTGTAATGTCCTCTCACTGGTAATATTCTGTGAGCAAAGAAATTGGAGGGAAAAAAAGAAGCTTGGATTTGTCCAAAATGACGGTGAAGGAGGATGTGGAAGGTGAGGGAGGGGGGTTACATTTCAGTACTGTCAAAGAAGTTTGCAGTGAAAAACCACATCAATCACCCAGCATGTATTCTGTGACAGATGGTCATTCCATGGGCTATGGTCCGCCTGAATATATAATGAAATATATATAAGCCTTCTGTTACACAGCATAAGAGTGAGGCTTAAACACCTGTTTTAAATTATTCTGATACCATAAACATTCTAGGAAATTGGAAAAGCCTGTGTTTTTAAAAAGTGAGTTGCCACAGCCAACTACAGTAAATTGAGTAGGCTCAGGTCCAGTAAGCAGTAAAAAAAAAAAAAGAAGAAGAAGAAGAAAATTATGCTTGCAGCTACTGGCAAAGAGCTGATGATGATAACAATAATATCACTGAGTGGGAATACAGTTAAAATCTATTGCTGCAGAAATCTCATATACTCTCAAGGGTATACTTAAATTAATGCTGTATATTTTATTTTTCATGCCTCCACTAAGCTTTCTTTTAAATGTCATGGTCCTGGAAGAAAATGAAAATGAAGGGAACAATGTTTGGATACTCTAATTAAGAGAAAGGTTATTGACAATCCTTAATATTATTCCTTCTTATGTCCATCAAGTGACTGATTGCCAATATTATACTTAAGAATGAAACTGCTAACATTTCAGCTGATTCAGCAAATCTAACTAAATAAGATGTCCATGTTCCTGCCAGTCCACAATAAAGTTATCGCTACACTTTCCTGAGTCCTTCAGGAAAACATCTGCCTACTTGAGACTCTCATAATGAAGCACTATCACATGACTGAAGGGGTGCATATCATCCACTAATTAACCTGGAGGGATGACTTGCCAATGGCATCAAGCCAAAGCAAACAGATGTTCTCCCTGAGAACTATGTGCAAAAGGGGTCAAATGTTCCCCAAAAGACATATTCTTCCTTCCACCCCCAGTATAAATTTGTAGGTATAAATTTGTCATTTAATAATCTTTTCATTTTCACTGTATGAAAATAAGAGGTAGTTCTTAATTTATCAATTGACTGATTAGATCATTTTAAAGACAGTCGTCTTTAGAGTAATTATTCTACTGAATCTGACTTTAAGATGTGAGGCCTGCACGTAGCTTTGTCAGAATGCAAGTCAATTCACATCATCTTTTGCATTCATGACAGTTAGATTTATATGAGCACCATAATCAGAGATCTGTCAAAATGCAATAAATAAATAAATTTAACATTACTAAATGAACACTTCAAATCCACTTTATTTGCCATCTTTAGATATTCCAGGATAGATTACTAAAACAAATCCAGTTGGACAAATTACAGTATCCTTAATTCTTTCAACACCAAATTTAACTATTTCAATTCTTATATACATTTCTCTTAGGCAAAACTATGTTTTGTATTTAGGGATTTAACCTATTTAGAGATTTATAGAAAGTTTTCCTCTCCCCCATGTGTCTATTTCAACATTGCATGCTCACTTTTTCCTCATATTTTTAAAATACTTTTATTGAGGTTCTTACATCTATTACAACCCATACATTCCTCTAGTGGGTCAAGCACATTTGCACACATACCACCATCATAATTTTCCCTTTTTTAAATAAGTCATTTTATTGGGGACTCATACAGCTCCCATCATGATCAGTACATATGTCAATTGTGTGCATACCACATTTGCACACCTGTTGCCATCATCACCCCCAAAACATTCTCCCTCCACTTAGGCCCCCAGTACCAGCTCCCCATATTTCCCCTTCCTCCCCCTCCCCCTCCCCCATGAACCCTTAATAATTTATACATTGTTACTTCTTTTTCATATTGTATTCTATCCGATGGGTCCCTTTCCCCACTTCTCCACTGTCTGTACTCCAGAGAGGTCATATATAGATCCTTGCAATTGGTTCCGCCACTCCACTCAACCCTCCCTCCACTCTCTCAGTATCACTATGCCCACCACTGGTCTTAAAGGTATCATGTATCCTAAATTGTCCATTTTTCCGACTCCAGTGTACACTCACTGTTGTAGCTGGATTTGTAGGGTAGAATTGGGATCATGATAGTGGGAAGGAGGAAGCATTTGAGAACTAGAGGAAAGTTGCATACCTCATTGTTGTCACACTGTACCTTGACTGACTCCTCCCATCCCTGCAACCCCTTTGCAAGATGTTACTTCACCTATTGATGGGCTCTGGGTCCTCATTCAGTACTCCCCCTCATTTATAATGATACAATTTTTAGTTCTTTGATGCCTGTTACTGATACCCTTTGGTCACACAGGCTGGTGTGCTTCTTCTATGTGGGCCTTGTTGCTTCTCAGCTAGATGGCCACTTGCTTACTTTCAAGGCCTTAAAACCCCAGATGCTATATCTTTTGATAGCCAGGCAGCATCAGTTCTCTTCACCACTATTTCCTTATGTACCCATTTGTTGTCAGCAATTATATCAAGGAGGTGAAAATGCAATGTTATGATTTTTAGTTCTTAAAACCTGATAACTGATCCCTTTGGCACTTTGTAGTAACATATGTTTCCTCATATTTTATCAATAAAAGTAAGTGGCATTTATTGTTTTAAAGAAGTCAAAATATCAAAAAATATGTATAGTGAAATAAGATTACCCCTCTTGGCTCCATATTCTCATTTGTTGATACACGCATGAACAAAACATTTTATGTATCTCTCTAGTAATGTTAATGTTGACCTTATAAATTGTCCAGCATTTGGTAATTCAGGCATCATCAAATGAATACAGACTAAATACACAGAAACACTGTATCAACCCCCAAAGGTAGCGATGAGGACATTAAAAAATTCTGCCAAGGTATTCATGGAGTTCTTCAGAAAGAGTCCACAGAAATCAAACTAACTACATCTGTGGTGCACAGAACATCAATTGCACATATAAAAATGCAGGCTGAAGCTGAAGAAAATTAAAACAAGTCCAGGAGAGTAAAGTTGTGACTTTGCATCTATATTGCCATAACTTTGAGAACATTTCCAGAAAAAACTAGATTTGACTCAATGTACACTAATGACAGAAAACCTGAGAAGCTATGAGAAAGCATCAAGAACATTATCATGTGGAAAGCAAATAGTCATTAAAAAGATAAAAGAAAGAAAAGGTCAACATTTATGTCAGAAGAAACTGAAACTTGCTCTTATAGAATAGCTAACACACAAGGTGCAGATGATGTCATGAACGAGCTGAACAAAAAAGTTTCACGGGGCAACTCAAGAAAACAAAGTAAAATATTATAATAAAGTGTACAAAGATCAAGAGTTAGAAAACCAAAAGGAAGGACATGCTCACCATATCTTAAACTAAAAGAACCTAAGGAAAAATTCAAGCTTTGAATTGCAATATTGAAAGCTTCTAGGGGCAAAGCATTAAATATTTCAGGAAGCATCAAAATAAGTTGGGTATTGGGGTTCACAGCAGGACTATACTTGTACAATTTCCTTTTCTTATCAGTGTTTTAAATTTTATATGATTGTCTAAAAAAATGACGCTAACAATTTGTAGGGGTTGCACATTGGTAATACATTCACCTAAAGATCTTCGTGACCTTCTGGCATCTAATGACACCGAGTTTGATTGGAATTCCTAGTAGCTTTTATCAATCAGGCAAATTCAAACAGAAGAGACACCATTCACTTAGTAGTCAAGTATTAAACACAAGCATGCATTTTAACAATAATGTCAATTTATAACTATGTATTGAAGTATGAACTGCCTCCCAATATGTATATAGCTCTGTGAGTCTTAACTCTTCTTTCAGAAATGCTCTATCTTTAAAAATACTTAAGTAGGTAATATGGATTATTTTGTTTCTTCCAAAATATGTATCATAAACTCTAACATTTATTTCTGTGACTACAAGCCCATCCAAAAAGAATGTATTTGACATGTTAATGAGATAAGATTAGTATGGGGTGTGTCTTGAGTAGTCTTTTTGGAGGTGTAATGGAGGTTAAAGAAGCAAGCAATAAAAATTGGGATTGGGAATCAGTGATCCCAAACCACAGAAAATTACCCTGAGTAGAAACTCAAAGAAACAAGGATATTTCTTCAGAACTGAGAAGGTCTTCCCTAGAGATAATGCCATAATTTTGAATATTTTGCTTCTGAAAATTTAAGAAGACACATTTCTATTTGTTAAAGCCAGTCACATGTGATATTTCTGTTATAGCAGCAGTAGATAACTAGGACATTAGGGATAATCTGCAGATTTTCTGGATAATCAGCTGTTCAGTATATTTAATCCTCCATTTCTTGGATGAGTGTGTGTGTTTTTAATGTATTATAATCAAAACTGCATTGTGCATATTGTTTCCCACTCATCTAATGATTTCCATAGCCAATTCTCTGTTTACAAGTATGTTTTATAGTTCTTAAACATCAATTTTCTTTTGCTTTGCCATTCAGTTAATTTTCTTTATTCTATAATCCTAACTCCTATATCATTGTCTCCTTGTGCAATATCTGTTTACATTTGAAAATACTGTACATGCCTCATTTTGCAGCATTACTTGTCTACTTCTTTGCCAGCCCCAACCATAAAATGAAGCTTTTGAGTCTTGCCAACTCCTCCTACAAATTTTCTTATTCAGCAAATTTGGTCGAAGAAGACTTATTCAGGAGCTTGGAAGTTATGAATGAGAGAAGGCAAAATAACATGACCCCTAGAACAGTCTTTAGATATACAAGGAGTAAAAATACACTAAATAATAAG
>PVJH01047058.1:0-11499 GCA_004026705.1 Nesogale talazaci
TAATAGAAGTCAAGGACTGAATTTTGTTTTCTAATTAATTTTTTTTCAGTGTTTTTAGGCATCACTGCTCTCTGGTGATGGGAGTAGGAGGCCCAGCCTTTGCTCCTGTGAGCTGGAATTGAACCTCCATCCCAGTGGGCCGCAGTCCCACGCACAACCACTACGCCACCGGGGCTCACTCCTCTAATTAATTTTTATTCTTAAAGAGCACCTCTATAAATTATGTAAGTTTCAGGTCCCACAAAATCTGCATCTACCCACTGCCTTTAATGTTTCTACTTAAGATAGACAAGTTGGAAAATGCCAGCATCCATCTATCACAACCCTATGGAGTTCACATTCCTAGCCAAGCAGAGCTGGATTTGACAAAAGCCAAGGGCTCTGGTCTGGGCCAGCAGTTGGAAGCAAGAACAGGATAAAGAGCTCTTAAAACCCTGTTTGTTGAAAGCTAGCTTTTTTGGACAGATGGAGTTAAGAAGCCTGGCGCATGCTGGGCTTTTGAGAGGAAAGAGCAGGCTACACTAGAATCATTGTGCAGATTCCAGAACGGGCCCCAAGTTCCTTTCATCTGGGTGGCTGTTCTCATGGCCTCAGGCACCTTTCCGATGATCAGCCTGGAACCAGCACTCCTAAAGGCACCATGCCAGGACCCAGTGGTTCCTGACAACCAGGAGACCTAACAGACATCAGAGGCTTCCTCTGATAGAGGCAGAGATGCTCACGACTTCAGGAACTGGTCTACTGGACCCCCAAGAATCCTTTAGGTCTTGATTGAGGAAAGGATATAAAAAATAGACAAAAATTGAATTCTTACAGACAATTCCTCAGTTCCCTAAAATTTTGTTTTGCTTTTATTTGTGTGTTTCAATACTCATTACTCTTAAAGGAGTCCCTGAGTAGTATACACATTTAACATGTTTGACTGCTAACCAGAATTTTGAGGTTTGAGTCCAATGAGGACTGCCTCTTAAAGAAAAAGCTTGGTGATCTATTTCTGAAGAAATCATCATTGGAGTCCTGTACAGCGCAGCTCTGTTCTGACACACACCAGTGAGCAGGAGTTGGAAGCAACATGATAGCAACTGATTTTCCTCTTAATGGGGAGTAAGCCTAAGGATAAAGCCAGATGGAGGAAGAAAAATAGGATAGGACAAACACCTAATCCCCGCCCCTCCAGGGATGGAGGACAGGACCAAAGTACTTATAGCTGGCCAGAGTGCAAGTATATGTCCTGAAGTTTTGATAATTGCCTCAAATTTTAGGTTTTCATTCAGTTTTCTTGTCTTCTGGATTCTGAGTTTAGAGGAGAAATTTCTCTCCTTCACAGAGACCCATCTTTTTGCCATTGGAAAGAAAGGCCAGTGAAAAGAGAAAATATACGTACATGATTGTCTACTAGCACTGTACATGCAGATAAGCTGTGTCTCAAACTTACAGGATGCCATTAGACTGCTAGGGGGAGACATGTGAGGAGTCTTAAAACCCTGGGTTAAAACTCCATTATCCTTAAATTACTTTTTTCCGTGAATTTCTGATACCTCCTGTTATACTCTGGTATTAGACAGTGTTCTGACAGAGAACCAACACCAGGACACCTATCATTAGGTACATATATAATATGGATAGGTTTATATAGCAAGAAGGAATACAACAGCTAATTAGTCCACACAATAGTACAGAGGACTCAATTCATCTAACTTTCATGGAACAGTTAATAGACTGAGGATCCTTCAACTCATGCCAGGTCCAAGGTCACAAAAGCAGACAGCAGAATCAACCCTGAGGCAGACTGACCTTCAGTTGGCCTGAAGGCAACAAACATTGGAGTAGAGTAGCAACATCAGAAAGATGGGAAGATGAAGGGTAGCAGAGGCCAGCAGAGCAGGAACGCAGGAACGCAGGTCCTGAAAGAGCCTCAAGCTCTAGCTATACATGGCAAGGTGACCTGATTTCAGAGGTTGACTCAGCCCACAGGTAGTGCAGTAAACAGGTGAGGCAAAGGACTAGCTCAAGCAGCAGCACCCTGGTCCTATCCCCAGGGAGAAAGAGAGAAGAAGGTGGGCCTCAGAAAGCATTTATCTCTCTGGCCCTCCAGTCAAGCTGCAGTCTGATTAAACACTGCCCACATGTTCCTACAGAAGATTAGTTTGGCACAACAAACCGAGGAATCAGAACACCCATTAGCATGGACTGCTTTATGGATGCTATGTTGGTCTGTCACATACTTGCACACTGTTAACAGAGTGAAAGCCATTATTATTTATAAGAAAACTGCAGTAAACATAGAGGCAACAGTTTCCCAAAGAGAAAATGACTCATGTGTGTTCACATGTTATGGAGCTTTGACGTGCTGTGGGTTAGGCTTTGGGCTGCTAACTGCAAGGCCATGGGCTGAAACCACCACCTGCTCTGCTGGAGAAAGACATTGGATATGCTCCCCTGAAGATCTACAACCTCGGGAACTCTATGGGGGATATATAGGAGAGGAAATTGACGTGGATGCAGTGGGTTTGGTTTTTGGGTATCCTTGTGTTGCTGGGTAGATGTGGTGTGATTCAAGTCACAAGCTCTGTTTATATCACCAGTTTCTAGGTAGAACCATGCTTCTTGGGGTCCTCTCTATTTTCTGAGGTTTCTGCTCTGCTGTTGGGCCGGGCTGGGCCGGGCCTCAATGCTGGTTGGAACACCACTGCACAGAGCTACCAAACTTCAACTGTGTGGTCCTTCCAGGCCTCTGTTCCTGGTTCCCACCATGCTACCTCAACCTGCGAGGCTCTCTTGATTTCACAATACTGATATCCCCGCTGTCCAGTGGGGAGAGGGTGTGCAATCTCTGCATGGGACACACTCAGGCTTCTCCTGCCCTCCATAAGTGTGTGTTACAACCCTTGTAGCTCAGCAAACAAGCCTCCCCCATGAAATCTATGACTTCCCTTGCCTGCATGGAGCACGCTTGGGTCTCTGCCCTGCACTGGTGCATGGTACTTTTTTTTAAAGCCTTATGCAGAGCCCAGCTTTTGCTCCTTGAGTCCGTCAGGTATATCGCCACTGATTCTCATGGCGTTTAGCTTTCATTCTTTCTGCAGAAGCTAGGAGGTTCCCAGCGCAGGAAGCCAGGTGCGTAGTCCAATGGATGCACTCTGTCCCAAACTGATCATCTTGATGTTAGTGAGGTTCCTCTAAGCTTCTTTGGGATTAGCTCATTTATGCCTACCAATTTAGATTAATCGACCTTGGTCACCTTATCTACAAAGTAAACTCCAATATCTACAAGAGTTTTACATACTTTATTTGCATAGAACCAGCCAATCATCTTGTGGGAGTTATAAGACCACGGATAGAAAAACCATATGAAAGCATCTTACTGCATTATAAATAATGTAAGATTTGAGCTTCAAAATAAAAGGTGGTGAACGGGATGAGGAGGATGGGGACTTGAGGAGCAGTCCTGGGGTGAAGCAAAACTTAACACACTTGCCTGCTAACTAAAAAGCTGGAAGTCCAAGTCTTCCCAGAGACATCTTAGGAGAAAAGCTTGATGATCTATTTTAGGGGGAAAAAATCAGTCATCGTAAGACCTATGGGCACAATTCTACTGTGACAGTTATGGGATTGCCATGCATCAGAATGAACTCAGAGGCAACCGGTACTGGTGAGGAGCTCAGGAAAAGAAGTTCGCTACCATCAGAGTGCAATGAGGAAATCACAGGCTTGAATTCTTGAATTTTGATTCATACATTTCAACTGAAAGAGACCTCAAGTCTTTCGAATCAGCACTTTGCAGGAGCTGCCAAGAAACAAATCGAAGTTTTCTGCAGTCCATAAAACCCCGTCTGATAGAAATTTCCCTTGTCTCCCTTAACCCGTCCCATCCAGGCTCTGAAACATTGCCCCACAAGGCTCTGATACCATGTCAAAGGGAGTACCGTAAGGCCGGACTTGAAGGAAAGGCTCAATCTATCCTAGCGCTTGGAATGTAATTACCATTAAGGGTGAAAAATGAGGACGATGAACAGGAGTGGCAGATTTTTTCAAGTTTGCGTAAACACTGGCTACAGGGAGACAGCTGGAAGGTTAGAATCAAAGAGTCCTTGTCACATCGGTATTTTAAATCTCTAAGCAACTCCTTGAAGATCATCTGGCCTCTGTGAACACATGCAGCTGATAAAAGGCCCCTCTAAACTCACTGCTTATTTTCTCCCACAGCACCGATGGCCCCAAAGGTGCATCCTGGGCAAACAGCCACCCCGTAGTGCTTGGAAAGAGTCTTCGAGACAAGAGCAGGCTTCTAGGGTTGTTCCCTAGAAAGACTCTGGTCTGTGGGACAGCTCCTGTTGGCAATGTGTGCTTTCTCTCATTGTACAAACTTCAAAAGAAGCAAGGTGACTGCACACCATCTGTGGAGAGTGAGGAAGAGGAGAATGAGTCTGTTTCCTTTGTCTCAAAGATCAAGGATCGGTGACTTAAGCAAAAGAAAAAATTAGGCCCAGAACTTCTTCAGGGTCTTGCCCAGATGGGACACTCTGATCCATGCTCCTGTTTGAACACTACCCATTAAAGAGAGACCAGCTTCCCCCGCTTAGCCCCCGGACACTGTTCGTGAGCACAATGGTAAACACGAAGTCAAGCATATGTGTGGAGGAGTAAGTAAGTAAGTCCTTTGCCTCAAGTCCACAAGTAACCAATGAGGACTAGCCATGGGGTAAGTAACTGAGTCATTTCAGCCAATTAATTCAACTTCTCTTCAATTTCAGGCCTTGAAGACAATAATATCAGGGTAAATTGATGAAGAAAGAGTCAAGCACAGCATGTTTCATCCAAAAAAGAAAACCTCCTTCCCCTCAACCCCCCCCCCCTACATTTCTTTCTCAAGTGTTAGTGCCTCTCAAACCATCTGAGCTCAAAAGAAGGTAGGACTAGTGAAGAAGCTGGGGTCAAAATAGAAGGTGGGTTTTTTGTTTGTTTGTTTGTTTTGTTTTGCTTTTCCAAATACAGTGTTATTTTGTCTAAAAGAGTTAGAGGGTGCACCTAATGAGGGCCTAGCATATGGAATCATAAAATTTATTATCACAGAAATAATTTTTTAATGATTGGTTCTATTGCACTAATCCTGTACTTCTGTAGGAAGGCCAAGAGTGTGCACTCAAGTTAAATATACTTTATGGGATTGGAAAAAGACACCATATAGAAAGAACCATACAGTGAGAGATGATTTTTGTGTCTTATAAAACCATAAAAGGTTGTAACTCCTTGGAACAGGGCTCCCATCTCCATCAGCTCCATGTGGTCCAGCTTCATCTGCCCTTTGGGTCATACATCTGAAGACATGGAGCTAGAAGATATGTCCAAAATGCCACATTACAAGAAAATTATAATTTCTTTTCTAAACAGAAATTAAGGAGGGTATGATGTGTTTGTAAATCCATGTATTTTTGCTCTCTCTCAAAGAAGAAAAACCAGTTTTATTGCATTACCTGATGGTAAACCAGAAACTAAAAGGGATACTACTTTCTAAGAAGATGTGTCTAGTAGGATACACAGTATACTATTGATAGCCTTTAAATATGTATGTGCAAGCTTTCATTATAACTGTCAAGACAGGCATTGTTACATCAGTTACTAAAATTAATTGGGGGAGAATTTCTAAAAGTGAGACAAAGAGAAAGTCAGAAACAAGTTCTCCAAAATCTCCTTGTATCTATGATCCTCATGGCGGGCAGGGGAGGGGGGGGCGCGGAATGAAATATTTCTGATGACACTAGTAAAGCTGATCAAAGGTAGCATGAGGTTTGGGCATGGGACTGAAGCGTTGACTTGATACATTTTGGTTTTTTTCCCTAGGAATATCCACCCTACACTTTGGGATGCTAAAACTGGAATCATGGAAAGGCATCCCTTTCGGCCTCTCCTTACATTCTTTAGCACCAGAATCATACCAGCTGTGTAGATTGCAAACACCCTAAAGCACAGTAACCATTCTTATTTAAGCTGCCAAACCCCACTGAGAGCAATTATGATCAAAAACAGTCTTGAACTAACTTACTAGTCAAAATGGGCAAGAATTGATTCACTGTGAATCCACCACCTTAATCACTTATTATGTTCCGGGGCTGAGTCCCAGTGGCGTAGTGGTTGTGCGCAGGACTGCGGCCCACTGGGATGGAGATTCAAGTCCAGCTTCACGGAGCAAAGGCTGGGTCTCCTACTCCCACCACCTGAGGGCAGTGATGCCCCCCCCAAAAAAACTTATTATGTTCCATTTATTGTATTTTTCTCTTGAGTACAGACATTATGCAAGAGCAGGTCTATAGCTGTTATTCTTCAGAACTTCACACTAAAACATAAGTACATACACAGGATCATATTGTCAAGAGAGAAAAGTCCCTATATACATAAAAGAATCCTGCTGTTAATGTGATAAATAACCTAGAAGTGATCTGAGATCACCAGAGATTAGATTGTCATGCACATAGTCAATGGAATTTTTGCAGAAGAAGGACCTTTCCGTTTCCAGCAGTCCATCAATCCAATGTTCATGCCTAAACAGCCTCCCTCCCCAATGACCCAAACAAACAAAGAATGTTATGTTTATAGAGAAGTTTACTTTCTCCTGGCATGAGAATGAGAAAACAAAAAGAGAAGGAAAAAATTGAGTAAAGGAAAATAAAATGTATTGTCTTTACTAAAACATCTTTTTAAAAAGGTATCTTTTAGCTGAGCCCCGGTGGCGTAAGTGGTTGAGTGCGGAACTGCAGCCCGTGGACTTAGTGGTTCAAATCCAGTGGTGGCTGGGTAGCGCCCACGACCACCAGAGGCAGTGATGCCCACAAAAAAAAAAAAGTATCTTTTAAAATGCACAAATGTCTGAAACTTCAAAAAAAAAAGTCTGAAACTTCCTTGGAAATACCTCAGAGAGAGAGAGAGAGAGAGAGAGAGAACACCTTGGAGACGTCTGGTGGTGGTGGTGGTGGTATTGGTGGTGGTGGCTTTCAAGTTGTAGCAACTCATGTACGACAGAATGAAAAATATCCCAGCCCTGCGCCATCTTCATAAACATTGCTGTGTTTGAACCCATGGTTCCAGCAACTGTGTCAGATCATTCATTGAGGTCTTTTTTCTTTTCTTTCTTTTTTTTTGACCATCTACTTTGCAAAATATGATGTCCTTATGCATGGATGGACTGGTTTTTCCTTAAAACATGTCTAAAATATATAAGAAGTCTCTGTACCTTTGCATCAAAGGAGCATTCTAGATATATTTCTTCAAATTCAGATTTATTCTTCTGACAATACATGGTAGAGTCAATATTCATAACCAACACAATAATGTGAATGTATTACTTCTGCTTTTGTCTTCCATAATCATTATATAAATAGATAGAGCAATGGCTATATATGAGATAAAGCAAATACAGAGAGAGCAAAATGTAACTATAGCATCCACATGAATACATGAATATTTAAATTTTCTTGGTAAAATGCTGAGAAGTGTTACTTTGTGTAAAGTTTTCTAAATGGTATGTATCATTTTAGTTTATGTTGATATTTTCATAGTGGTCCATTGCCAGTTTTAAAAGTTCATATGAATTATTTCCATGGGATTTTATTCTAATCTTTTCTCCAAGAAATGTCCTAGAAAGTGGTTTCAGACATATTTAAGAACACAAATATCATTGGAAATCTGATGTGTGATGTGAATCCTTTCTCTAGAAAAATTACTTCAATATAGACAATATTCTAATTTATTAGGGTCAATCGATCTCTTGGAAAAAGGTGTTTTGCAGATTCAAATAAAAGTTAAAGATTCTTAAAATCAGTCATTGCCCACTGGTGACAACTTGTATTTGGATTAGACTATATAGAGCCATGAAGAAGTCCTGAGGGCATCATACTTACAGGTTGGGCTGCTAACTGCTACTCCAAGGGAGAAAGGCTGGGCTCTCTCCTGCCATAAAGAGTTACAGGCTGGAACACTTAATTCTACCTGTTCTATAAAGCCACTCTGAGTCCACACTGGCTCAATGGCAGTGATTTTGGTTAGGGATTGTAGAACCATAATTGAAAATGATGAAGATGTTCAGTCCAATATGTCAGACCAAACGTATACCTTGACTTCACCACTCCGACAAAATCTATTTGAAATGACACAATGCAGATCATAAAAAGAATAAATTTGTGACTATTCACAAGGAAGAAAGAATGCCATCAGCAGGACCTCTCATTTGGAGAATTTGAAAAGTTGAGAAGCTCAATAAAATCAGATTGCTAGAGAAACCATAACAGCACAGACCACAACCCACCCCTGACTCCCCACACAAAACTTTTAAAAGGGCTGCTGCTGAGAAGAGAGCTGTTCTCCCACCACCAAAATTCCAGAAACTCCAGGATAGCAGATGCAGAGAGCTGGCATGGGTCATGAGAGAGAGACTGCAGAGCCGCCATGGCTGTTGTTGCATCCCGTAGTGGGCCATTCGGGTGGCCTCCAGGAAAAAGTCTTGAGAACACGACCCATGGTACAAAGTCCCGTTATAGGGCCCTCAGCATTTTCCTATGTTGGAGAGAGTGCAAAAATACAAAAGAATTCCAAGAAATTCTAATCCCACAAAGTGGCCATTCAAGATAAAGAAGGAGGGGAGAGCTCATCTAGGAACAAAAAGCATAAAACCATTCAAGTAGCAGAGTCCACTTTTCTTACTTGGGCGAACTTTCGGAACTATATAGAACCATGTAAGTCTGGGTTAAACCTTGACATAGGGAAAAAATATACTCATACCTGGATTTATAAGTCATATCACTGTAATGGAGAAAATATTTTGTTTGTCCAGAATCTCATTTTTCTTGAATTCCCAATGACATCCAAGGGCTCTGGAGTCAAGAAGTTAACTTGGATGAGTAAGGGACTAAGAAAAAGAATGATGAAAGCTGAAGGCCATATGGGAACAAGGAGTCCAACAGCCTCGTCAGTCTCCTTAGTGCCAAGACCAGAACTAGATGGTGCCCAACGACCACTCCTGACTGTTCTGAAAATGATCATATTAGAAAATCCTGGAAAGAATGAGGGGAACATGTGGGATAGAACTCAAAATCATAGAAGGGGCAAGGCCTATTTGTCATGTAGAATCTGTGGAGATCCCCAAGACAATCGCCACTCTAAACTCACTGCCCCCCCTCCCCCGTGATAACAATCATTTAAGATCAAAGACAGTGGAAATGGATACATTGAAACAAAGGGTGTAAATTCTTCAATGTAAACCTGATGATCGACTCTATAAATCTCCACCTATATCATAATGAAAATCTTTAAAAAGAAAATATAATAAATAAAATCTAGAAGTATATAAAAAGGGGAAAAGGCAACACAATGGAATAAGGATTTTTCTGAGGCAAGCAAGGCTAGTTGACATTTGAAGAATCAGTCAATACAATTTATTATGGTAATGGAGTTAATAGATTTAAAAATGCTCTGAATAAATTCCAATACCTATTAATGGTGAGAACTATCAGCAAATAAGTAGAGAATTTCCTCAATTCTATAAAGAATATCTATAAAAATCCTGCAGCAACAACATATTTAATGGTGAAAGATTGGATGAGTTTCCCCTAATATCAGAAAGAAAACAAGAATGCTGCTTTCACTTCTCCTATCAGCAAATGCTGAAAATCTAGCCAACACAATAAGACAGGGGCTGGGTGGGGGTGGGGCATGGATGGGGGAGTCATACATATTAGGGGGGGAACGAAATTTGAAAAGATCATATCTACTCAGAAAATTCCAATGAACCTAAGAAAATTTTTCTAAAATTTATAAGTGAATTTAGCAAAGCTTCAGGTTATATGAAAAACATAAAGAAGAACTATTTCTTTAAACTAGTCAAACATATATGGAAAACTGAATTGAGATCACAATGCAACCTACAGTAACTTAAGAATGAGATACATATACATGTAACAAAATATGCCCTAGATCTATATGCCAAAAATTATAAAAGATGGGTGGAAGAATAAGATATCTAAATAAGTGGAGAGATAGAATCTTTGTATGCATTGGAAGATTCCAAAGGGCAAAAATGGAAATTCACCTCAAATTGATCAATGGGTTTAATGCAGTTCATATAAAAATCCTAGCAAGATTTTTTTTTAAGTATAAACAAGCTTATTCTAAAATGTATATGGAGAAGCAAAGTGAATAAAATAACTAGAACTTCTTTGAAAAGAATAGTAATGTGGGGGAAACACTACTTTATAGACTCTACTCCATAGATAGCTACAATAATAAATAGTATCTCCCTCTTAGGGTTATTTAGAGGTCCATAAAAGATAAGATATGTTAAGAACTTGGAAGAGTGGGTACCTTGCATATAGTAAGTGCTTATCAAATGCTAGCTATTAGTCGAATATCTGACGGATTAGAGAGTGATACCTGAGAGAGATTAAGCAAAATGTCCTGGGTCATAAGATAATCAGTGTTGGAGCCAGAATCTGATCTAAATCCTTCTGACTCCATACCCCAGCTATTTACCACCATACGATAAACATTACCAAAAAGAAACGCACTTCTCCAAGCCCACTCCATGTTTCCCGTCCTTGGATCATATTTGCCCCTAGTACTCTGAAGTCCCTTCATAGCATTCCAGTTTCAAATCCTGGAATTATTTGTGGCCTCCTTAGATCTGGCTATTCAAGACAGACCCATGCTTTTATTCTTATCTGTGATTTTTTTTTTTTCTGGTAAGGACATCAATTCAACGGGTTACCTCTGAATCTTACAATAACAGTTTGTCTGATCATTATACATCTGGTGTATCGAAGGTTCCATAAGAACCCATAAAGCACAAGATGCCTTGTTCCCTTCCTCTAAATGATTCATCTCCAGTATTATTATCCGGACATGCCCATGATCGATAGGAACATCTTCATTCTGTGTGTAAATGACACCCGTCTTCGGGGCCAGCGCTGTCTCTCACTCCTCCACCTGCAGAGACTAAAAGACATTAAATGGGTCTCTTCCATACATTCCATGAAATATTGATTCAAGGTCTAGTTGAAATAAGTGTATTAATGTAGACTTAAAGCACTCGAGTGAGTAAGGATACCCCAAGGGGAAACATCTCTGCAGAGCAAGTGCTACAAAAATGGGATACTTTGGAGATGGTGAGAATGTTCCTGGGTACACAGATCCTTTTTGCAATGTCACGCAGCAAAGCGGAACTTTTATCAAATGATCCCGGTGATAAAAGCCTGGCCACTGGAGGGAGAGCTAAAATAGGGCGGGGGTGGGGGGAGTGGTTAAAAAGGAAATAAACTTGAGGCAAGCAATGGCATTGTAAGCGATTTCTCATCAAACGCATATAAAACCGTGAAACTTTGTTCTTCCTGTTTGATCTCCTTTCCATTCCCACCAAATACACATAAAAACCACGGGCCATTGCTTGCCAAGGGGGAAAAGGAGTACAAAGGATTCTGCCCCTCCCTGGTGGAACTGATTCCTACATGGCCCCGT